>CAUYRT010027463.1:0-140466 GCA_963574885.1 Lepilemur ruficaudatus | reverse complement strand
TATGGAGATACCTGAAAGCGATACAAGTAGATCTACCATTTGATCCAGCAATCCCACTACTGGGCATCTACCCAAAAGAACAAAAGACACTCTATAAAAAAGACACTTGCACTCGAATGTTTATAGCAGCACAATTCACAATTGTAAAGTTGTGGAAACAATCCAAGTGCCCATCAATACACGAGTGGATTAATAAAATGTGGTATATGTATACCATGGAGTGCTATTCAGCTATAAGAAGCAATGGGGATATAGCACCTCTTGTATTTTCCTGGATGGAGCTGAAACCCATTCTACTAAGTGAAGTATCCCAAGAATGGATGGACAGGCACCACATGTACTCACCAGCAAATTGGTATTAACTGATCAACACCTAATTGGACACATAGGAACATTTATCGGGTGTCGGACAGACGGGAGGGGGGAGGAGGGGATGGGTATATACATACATAATGAGTGTGATGTGCACCATCTTGGGGACGGTCAGGCTTGAGGCTCTGACTGGAGGGGGGAGAGGAGCAAGGGCAATGTTTGTAACCTTAACATTTGTACCCCCATAATATGCTGAAATAAAAAAATTTTTAAAAAAGCAGAAATTGGTATCTTAAACTGTTGCTTGTTTTTTTCATATACTCTTATCATTAACATGACTGTTAACAGGCTTTCCACTAGAACATTTAGTCAGCAATATTTGTTGATGGTTTTCTGCAAAAGAGTTGTGCTTAACACTTTGGAGTAATGCTGGGGAAGGAGGGTTACGCTGCTTTCTGATTGGGGAGCCAAAATGTGACATAGGAAATAATCCGCTTATAGCACATCTGTGCTTTTCACTTCTGGTCTCATAATCTCATTTCTCTTTCATTTTTAGTAAATGCCATATTAATACATTTTATGTAATCTTATTTTCAACTTTTTAAGTCCCTAGAGGAGTAGAGTAAGTGCCCATCTTAGCATATACATCTCCTTCCCTTTTGCTCTGCACCTTCCTCTCCGAAAGGCCTTCTCCTTTCTATGTCCTCTCTGCCCATACCTACTGTGTGGACCAAAGCCCCTTCCCTGTCATCTTTCCAGGATCAGTGCATCAAGCAGAGACAATGAAAAAAAAAAAAGAGAGAGAGAGATGACGTGAGGATCACACCAGGCTTTGTTCTGTGTGTACCTGGATACCCACCACACTGCTATTTTTGTTTCTTTACATTTAACAATGCATTATTTCAGAGTTTCAGAGTTAAGTGACTGGGTATCTGCTTGTGTGGGATTGCCTTTTTAGTACATCCTAGAAACGTGGAGCTTAAGAGTATCTCAAAAAGCATACATTCCAACACGTTGGGTTTACAGATGAGAAAGCTGAGGTTCCAGAAGAAGTGAGCCTTTCTGTGAATGTTCAACAGGGCATTATAAAAGAAGGGAGAAAGACTGGTGGATGAGCAGAAGCCCAACTCAGGATAAATGCTACAGGTTCTGGAGTCAGCCCTGTATTAAGTCACTGACTCTGGCATTAATGTTTATCCCTTGAACCTCAGTTTTTACAGCAGACATAAAGAGGTGACAACATCTTCTTACAGAGTTGTTGTAAGAATAAGAAATCATACAGGTAACGCAATGGACACCAAACAGATCCTTATTCAAAGAAAATGAAAATGACAATGGTGGTACCAAAGTGATGTCACAGAGATAAAGTTCTGAAAAAGGGCAATGAAATGTGCCATGAGTTGTTTCTTTAAACCCCTCTTCCCTGTTTGGGAATTAAAACCTGCATTCCTTCCTGAGGACAGTGATCAGAGGGGCAGAAAAATGTTCTTTGCTGTTTGTTCTCTATTATCTTAAACCACAGGATATGGCTCCGCAGAATTGTCTGGACAAGGGTCACAAGGTCATCATCACTGGAGATAAGATTGAGATGACCCAAGACGGAAAACACCAATTTCAGTTTAGCAACAATAGCCCACAGCCAGGACACATGACACTAGTCAAGGAGGCCCCACTGCTGAAACTCCCCTTTAAAAAGCTCTATTTTCCTGCCTAAACACAGGACGGTGGTCTTTGAGATGCTAGTCTTCCACCCTCCTCATTTGCCAGCAAATTAACAAATTTCTCTTTCCTTTTTCTTCAAACCACTTGTCCTTGTTCTTTGTTCTCACTACCTCAGCCTCAGGGACAAGCACCAAACTTTTGCAACAGTGAGGTGTCTGCAACCATGTTTTCTAGACCTTGGTATATTGAGTTTTGAAAAAAATTTCAACTTGTTCATCAAATATTCTTCATTTTCCTCCTAAGAGTTTATTTTTACTCTATGGTCAATCATGAATAAAATAATCTAAGAAAAAATATCGCCTGTGGCTCTCCAAGCTTCTCCCTTGTCATTCTTTTTCCTCTCTCCTTCCACTTTTAGATGCAGAGAGCAGACTGGGGTGAGAAGACATATACGTATAATGGGTAGCTGGAACTGGCAAATTCAAGTTCTTGCAGCTCTGGACTCATGGGTAGATGGATAGATGACCGAGACATCACTGAAGAAACTTCTAGAAGAAGCTCTGTTGCCCTGCTCCATCTCGGAGAAACTTGGTAGTGACAGCGAGAATCGTAAATGATGGATCTTCCCTCTGGAACCTATTCCCTTAGGTGGGTTTTAGCTTTGCCATATGCCTTCAACCACTATCTAACTTCTCCATAAGCTGGGATCCCTCTCTTGACAGATGTTTCTTACTTGGTACTATACATTAGTGATTCTCAAATTTTAACCTGTATCACATGGAGATCCTGTTAAAATTTAGATTCTGATTTCATCATTCTGAGGCAGGGCCCAAGGTTCTGCGTTTCTGATGAACTTTGAGGGGATTCCAATGCTGCTGACCCGTGCACCCTAATATGAGTGGCGAGGGTATAGATCATTGTCTTCTGGGTGCTGCCACAGTATCCAATTTAAACCTCACTCTCAGAACAGTTTGGGCTAATATGATCCCTGCATCTTTTTGGTTGGCTTACAAGAGTAAACATACATTCTCATATCCAATATATAAACGTATATGTCTAAAAATGATATGTTTATAATGCCAATGTCCTCTATTTTCTTTCTCACATAATGGTCCATGTTCATAAGCACCAGGCAGCACATGGGAGGGGTAAGGGAGATGTGGTTCCCAAGACAGTGAAAATTTTCTCCCAAACCCTTCTCTACCCTCCCTAGTAATCACTTCCATCACATTGCTGCCAGGGTTCCTCTCACCCTTGATCTAGCACCTTCTCACTGTTGCCCATCTGCCCTGAGCCCAAGCCCCAAGACAAGTTATGCTTACCCACCAGCCACTTGTGCCTGGCCTTACTGTCATAGGGTTGGCATGAGCACAAGATAGATTAGTGCCTGCAACGAGCTTAGAACAGTGCCTGGCAAAGACACAATAACAAATATATATATATATATATATATAGTTGCAATTATTGTTGCTGTTGTTCCTACTACGTCTCTGTCTCCTCTCCCCTCCCCTCTACCTCTCCACTCATCACCTAACACTTTCCTCCTCCCATTGTCACCTGCGTACCTTGTGTAAGCTGTGCCAAGGGCTATGTTCACAATGCCTTTCTTGGTGACCAACTGACCCAAAGCTGTGGATCAATGTCTACAAGTCTCATGCACATCCTTTTAACAATAGACAAAGTTACAAAACATTTAGTTATAGATATAATTGGCTTTTATTTATGATTCATGAATCAGAACAGCCTCCATTCTATAAAATGGAATGAGAGCTTCCCCTGGGGAACAGCAGAATAGTGGAATTTTGTAAGGTGGGAACAAGGAAACCCAGCAATAGGAAAAAAAACACTGGTTAACATCAGGTCACTTCAGGTTGCTTTTCTGTAAGGGTTAAAGCAGAGGGACTTCCTTATTATGTTTACTCAGGCAGACTTGGAATCACCTGTTTCCCAGAAAAACTGGTGTATTTTAGGATCTATCTGTGTTCTTAAAGCTTCACTTTGAGTATGTGGCATTTAGCATGAGTGACTCCATTTTGGTTTGGTCCGGTCTGTTGGAGTCTAGTGCAGGAGCTCAGTCCAAAACAACAGCTTCCATGATTTTTGTGTAACACTCGCAACACATATGCAGAGTATTACTGGATAGAGTAACTTCACTTTTGCTACACAAAATGAAGGTCACCAAGAGAAAACTTATTATTCTTTCAACAAATTTGTGTTGAGCACAAGCCCTGTACTTGACACTGGGTTTATAAGCATTGCTGACAAAAAGCCTACCTATGAATACTTTATAATCTTGTTGGGGAGACAAGCATTTTCTCATCTAAGTAAAAGCAGAGTGAAATAAGTGTGGTGAGAGTGTAAAGTGGGGAATGACTCAGAAGAGCCTGGGCAAGTGAGGACAGCCTTGAAGGAAGGGATGACATCTGGAGAAGAGTAGAATGTTGATAGATAGCAACGGGGTGCTCCAGGTTGAGGGACTATCCCCCGCAGAAGACCAGAGATGTGGAAGTGCAGGGATTATTAAAGAACTGCAGCAAGGGACAGATACATGAGGGTTGGCAGGGATTGTGCCAGGTGGACAGATAAGCTAGGTGACACCAGATGATGGTGAAGGAGCTCGGGAAATTTCACGACAAAATATGACTCCTTGATGGAAAGGGCATTTTGAATTAAAGGTCCATGGAGATCAACAGGCCATTCGGTGGGGCTTTCCCTGTATTTGCATAACCAGACAGATGCACAAGAACGATCGACTTCCTTTCCCTTCCTTGTTATCTCACTATATTGCAGGAAAGAAAATCAAGAATGCAATCATACTTGGCCCAAGTCATTTTAAAGATGCATATTACCTGTCTCTCAAGGTTAATTTAATTTGCAAAGGGAATCATTTACAAGTCAATCTTTTTCCTCCACCCATTCATCCTACCTAGCAACCATCATTTATTGCCCCTAAACTGAATTATCTATATTCCTCATCTCTCCTTCTCCTCTAAAAGGAGGTATAAAAATATCTGGGTCCCGCTGGGATATTGGGTAATCACTCTGTGATTTTGCCCATGCACACGGTAAATAAACCTCTTTCTTTTATTAATCTGCCTTAAAACTAATCTGCTCTATTTTTGAAACTCCTTGTATTAGTCTGCTCAGGCAGTCATAACATACCACAGCCTGGGTGGCATACACAACAGAAATTTATTGTCTCACAGTTCTGGAGGCTGGAAGTCTAAGATCAAAGTGTCAGCAGGGTTGGTTTCTTCTGTGACCTCCCTCCTTGGCCATCTTCTCCCAGTGTCTTCACACAGTCCTTCCTCTGTCTGTGTGTCCTAATCTCCTCTTATAAGGACATCAGTCAGACTGGATTAGGGCTCACTCGCATGCTCTTATTCTCCCTTAATCACCTCTTTCAAGGCTCTATCTCCACATACAGTCACATTCCGGGGTACTGAGGTTAGGGCTTCAACATATATACTTGGGTGGACACCATTCAGCCTGTAACACCTCTGTCTTAGTCCTCACTGGTTTTGCACCCAAGTCACCATGCACATATCCTGTCACATAGAGAAACTGGCAGTGAAAACGTCCTCCAAATGAACATGCTGAGTTAGACCTCCTAAAGCAGCCCACATAGTTCCATAAGTCTTCCCCCAAATAAAAAAGTGCAATAAAAGATGGAAATAAAAGCTTTCATTTATGTTAATGCATTTCTGAAATAGTAGCTCTTGCTTCTGAGGGAGCCTTAGGTCAGGTGGATTAAGGGCAGACAGATTGAGTTTGGGATCTATGTGAGTGATGCCTCTGCGGCCTGAGAAATACTCATGATCCTCCATGTAAACAAGTCAAAGCAAACCAGACAGACTGGGTCTATCCTTCCGCTCTGTTTTATCTGTGCTTTTATAGATACAACCTCAATGGAAACCATTTTTACAAATGCTGGCATTTATATTTCTAAAGAAATGCAAATCAGTCTCTCTCTCTCTCTCTCTCTCTCTCTCTCTCTCTCTCTCTCTCTCTCACACACACACACACACACACACACACACACACAGTATACAACATCAAGAACCAGCCCCTTGCCTCTAACTAAACGTACCTTTATGAGCCTCACTGCTTACCATGTTTTTAAGTCCTGAGGTAGGAACTGCTGACAGTCAATATTCTAGGTGTAATCTCAAATTCTGTGCTATTTTCTAAAAGAGCATTAGCCTTTAAGGTTCGCATTAGGCAGTGTAAAGTTTCTTTTGATTTGTCAGTCACTATCACCCCTAGGTCTCCCTCTGCCTTCCTGCTTCCGATGTTTCTCCCACCTGCAAGGCCTGGACAAAGCCATGCCATGCTATAAAGAAAAATAAAGTACTTTCTAGCTTCCCAAATTGTCTCTTCTGGGAGCCTATTTATCAGAAGGTGCAATACAAAAGAGAGGAAGTGCTGTAGGTAGATATTATAAATTCCATTGGGGTTTCAGAAGTTGAACCATCTATTTTATTCTAGCAGGAGATGTTTTCTATATATCTGCTGATTGCACATTCATTCTTTAATCTTTATACATGAAAAGCTAAAAGCAGAAAGCCAGGGACTAAAATTTTCTCTGTAAATTGTTGAACATTTGCAACAGATATAGAAAATCACAGTGTGAAAGCTGTTAAAGCTGTGAAAAAATAAATTGGAGGCACCACAGGAAATGGAGGTTTTACACAAGGACAAGGAGCCAGCCAGAGTTTTCAAGTCCATTTTGTAATAAAGGAAATTATGATCCACATAAAGCCTACTTTGGGAAATTTACATTTTGATGGATAATATGCTTATAACAATTAGTATGAAATGTTTCTGGTTTACCAACGACATGTTTCTAATAGATAGTCCACATGCGTCTTTAGCAGAATATAACTGCTAATATTTGAAGTGCAGGTAATTCCTTGGTTCTCATTTAAAATATCATAATGCTCTCCTTGCTCCAGGCAGGCGAAAATAAAATCTCAATTAAAATAAAAGCAGGCATGGTTCCAGTTAAGCAATGATCATTTAGAGAATTAATGCAATAAAGCTTTTTCCATAAAGTGCACAGTCAGCGTGGAGCGCGAGCAGCAATGCCAGGCTGGGATTCCAGTCCCGACCGGAACTGTCTTCCCTTTTACTAGATTTTATCTTGCACACGTCACTTAACCTCTCTGGGCAACTGCTTCCTTGTGGATGAAAAATGAAATTGTACCTGTCATCTCTCAGACCTCATCTAGCTTTGAAATGTTGGGCTTTGTGACCTAAGCAATCTGTGGAAATCCTCTAGCACTGAGAAATAAAAGTACTCAAAGGAGCTTGGAGTCACTATAAACTAAACTCAGGATAATTAAGAAAACACAGTGACTACGTACAGAGGTCACAAACTGGCAACTGTACCAAATTTGGTCTTTAATGCTTTGATTAGTATGGGGGTGAGGGCAAAACTTCCCATTTCCCCCAAAAGTTCACTGAAAGAGCAACTCACAATTAAGGCAGATTAATAAGAGGAAGAGGTTTATTTACCTTGAGCATGGGGAGAGTCACAGAGTGATTAACCAATATCCCAATGGGATCCAGATTTTTATACCTGACTTTTACAGGGGAGGGGGAGATGAGGAGCATAGGTAATTCTGTTTAGGGGTAATAAATGGTTGTAGGGAGAAGGAATAGATCCTTGGGAGAATGAATGGATGGCAGGGAAACAAATTGAATTGTAAATTAACCTGAGAGACTGGTATTATGTTTAAAATGATTTGGCCAGGTCTGGTTCCATTCTTGATTTTCTTTCCTGCAATATATTGAGATAACAGGGAAGGAAAAGGAAGTCAATTTTTCTTTTGCTGGGTCAGTCCAGTTCATGCAGATAGAGGGAAAGCCTCCTTCAAGGGCCTGTTGATCTCCAAGGGCCCTCAATTCAAAACACTCTCCATACCAAGGAGTCATATTTGGGGGTGAACTTTCCTAAGCTCCTTCACTAGCACACAATTTTAATTTAAAAAAGTTAACCCTTTAGAGATGTCCCATTTGTCACAGTGCCCAGCTTATTTACTTATTTAAATTATTATTTTTAGGTGACCAATAAGAATTGTATGTATAGGGTACCATATGTTGCTTTCATACCCAGCTTTCTCATTCTCCATCCAGCCTTCTCATTCTCCATTCAGCCTGATCCCTTCATTATGTTCTCTGCCTGACCCAGTGAGAATTTGGGTTTATGACATAGACCTGATATTCATTAATTCATTAAACAAATAATTTATTGAGCCCCAGCTCTATATGCCAAGCACAGTTCTAAGTACTTGGATTATAATAGTAAATAAAATAGACAAAATTCCTGTAGCACCTACATCTTGTTGGCTTATTTATTCTGAAATGTGTTTTCATCTTATTTGGAAGTGAAAATAGTCAGATAAAGCTCATTTGCAAAGCTGCTTTTTCAGGACCACCTTCATTTCTAAAACAGAGGCCTTAAATGAGCCAAGATGCTGTACTAGTTGTCATGGTGTCTCAGAAAATGCAGAGCTTTGTCCCTGTCATCATAAACTTGATTGGGCACCTGAGCTACGTAAGTGATTTCTACTGGTCCCCTCTGCTTCTGACAAGCATTTGCCTCCTCCCATGAATCTGGGGTTTAGGAGGCTTTTGCTCCCTTGTAAGCAGACTGGGGCTGAGGCAGAAAGAATTGGATCCGTCTCTTGTTTCCTAGCTCTGCTGCTGTCTTGTCCCCGTGTCTTACTCCATTTCCTCTTTACACATCCCAGGTCTCTTTTCAGTCCACTGCCAATATCCGAGTGGAAAAGGTAAGACCTTCCAGTATTAATGAAAATGCCCAGTAAATATTTAGCTCTTTAAGTCCCTCTGCTTATCTTCAGGAACTGGGAGGAGAGTGGGAAGGGAAATATTAAATGTAAGCATTGACACACTAGTTGTCCTAGGAGAAATTTAAAAAAAAAATTAAATGTCATAACCGTGGAAACAACTGCCTACCAATGTGAGGGGAAAAAAGAAGGTCTTCAAAACCAGTAAAAATTGTTCTTAGGTTTTCCCATCCATGATCTTGTGTCTGAAAGAAAAACTGAGATACAGTGTAAAGAAAGCTGAGCCAACCACCAAGACCTGAGTCTCCTCTGAGTCTCAGGTTCTATTGCTAGAAATGAAGAAGACTAGACTACTTTGCTGGTTTTCAACCGTGGCTGCATATTAGAAGGACCTAGGGAGACTTAAAAAATACAGATGCATAGAACTTACCAGAATCCCAGAAAATAGAATAATTGACTTTGTGTTCCTTTGTTAAGATGCCATATAAGCCTAAATTCTAATCACTTATTTGGGTTACTCATTTCTGAGGGCTCCCATGTGTATGTGTGATGCACATGTTTATAGACTTCTGTTTGTATTTCTCTCACTAATCTGTCTTTTGTTAGTCTAATTTACAGGGCCCAGCCAGAGAATGTAGGATGGGTAAAGCGAGAATGTTTTTTTCTCCTCTACAATATAAAATAAATATATTTATAAATGTACATATATACATGCATATGTATAAAAGTTGATATATTTGCATATATATCTTAACTCTTTCCACTGAAAGGTCAAGGAACCAATGACACTCCAGTAGTCCAGATTAGTTTTCAAACACCACTCTCAATGTGCCAGAGCTCTTTGGAAAAATGGATGATTGTTGGGGTATAAGAGAAGCCTGAAATACCTTGTGGTACCAGAAAGTAAGGAAATGCTCAAAGGATAGCAGTGACATATACAACCCATTGGATTATAATGTATTGACTATAAATAACCCAATATTACAACCCAATGGATTATAACCCAGTAAATAATAGGATTATTCAGTTAATAGGAATTTATGAGTTAGCATTGATATAAATAAATAAATAAAATAACAGATAAATAGGGAGAAAGGAAAACTGTTCCTTATAACAGAAAGCTAGCTGATAAAAATAATAGTAAATAGAAAGGAAATAATGGCACGATAAAACCATTTTTTGGCAACCATTATAGTAATAATTATTTCAGGGAGGAAACACGGATGGATGGTAGAACTAGTGGGCAAACATGGAGTGAGAAACAAAATTTCACATAGCCTTAAGGCATCTACCTCAAAATGTTTATTAATCCATATTTTTTAAAAAATAACTTATTGGAGAAAAACCTGGCAGGCACAATCTAAATCACATGACAAATATAAATAGCACCAGTCATGGGGAAAATAGGCATCACGTGCCTCCCAATAGAATTTGACAAAAAGAGCACAGTCTCTGTGATATCCCAGCTAAAAATACATTACCAGGATCTGATCTTGAGGAAACAATGGACAATTCCAAATTGGGAGACATTCTATAAAATAACTGGCCTATAATCTTCAAAGCTGATAAGATCCTGAAAATCAAAGAAAGGCTGAGGAGCTATTCCAGATCCAAGAGACTAGAGACAGGTGACAACTGGGAGTGACCAGCCCCTGATCCTGGCTGAGATCCTTGGCTACAACGGACACTTCTGGAATGATTGGCAAAATTTGAATCCAGCCTCTGGGCAAAGGGTATACAGGATTTCCGTGCACTATTCTTGCAACTTTGCTGCAAATTTGAAACTTGCTGCTCCCGTTCCTCTCCCTCCCCCTCGCCCAGATTAGAGTTACTTGTGTGTTGTCTCCCTTTCTAGTCAATCAGCTGCTTGACTGCAAGGCCCACAGCTGGCTCAGTTGCTGTCCCTCCAGAGCACCTCATAAATGCTTGCGGAAGACAGGAGGGGAGGGGGGGAAGGCTGGAGGCAGGAAAAGAGGGAGGGAGGGGGAGGGAAGCTTGCCCAAAGTAGACACGTGACCCCTCTGCCAGACAGTTCAGTTGGACTAGGTTCCTAGATGATGCTGGGGTAGATAATGACTGTGGAAAATTCTATCTTTGCTTTACTTAAAGTATCTCTGGAGGAAAGAAAAATCATTGAAGTGTGTTTTTGGACTAGCTTGTCATTAAGCTGGAAAAAGCTATTTTGTTGCCTTAATTAGTTTTATTGTTTTGACATTTTAGCTTTTTAAAGGCTTTGTGCTGGAATTCAAGTACAGTATTTCATTGCCACAGAGTCTATTTTAATGAATGATTATTATACAAATGAACCTGCTAATAGGTTCCCTTTTTTTTCCAGAAAACAAACAAAATCCACCTAGAAATTCTCAAGGGCCCCCACTTTATATTAAACCTGTGTGTGTGTTGTTCTCTTCCTTAAAAACAAAATAAATTTTAAAAACCATTCTTGGTTCCGCTACAGAGACCTGAAGAGAAGTTACTATGGTAAATTGACCCCTTAGTAATACAAGGTATTTAATGATGAGACCCTCTCCACCCTATTTTTTCTCAGATTAGAAAAGGTGCTAATAAATAGTGCACTACCCTAGGCACCTCAGTTTGTTCAGAACAATATTTTAAGGATGCTAATTCTTTGCTTTCCCTCTTAAAAGCTATCTTTGTGTGGATACTCTGTTCTCAGTGGCCACGCCTTGAGTGGGCTGCCAACCACATAAAACAGAAGATGTCACTCCTGGAAGAAATGCCCCACCCATCTGCTCTTAAACAATGATTGCATTTGTTGGAGCTTAAGCCTCCCTGGACTTCACTGACTGTGGCATCACCCCATCCTAAGGGATGCTGTGGCATATTACCCAGCAGGGTTCCAGTTACAAGAGCATGGTAAACAATTAGACCTCATTTACATTTTACAATTAGGTTTCACTTACATTTTACTGTGATTTTTACATGCATCAAAAGCTTTATTTCACATCTTTACTAAATCCACAAACCGTGAATTTAAGCATGCCATATTTTTGACATGTTATTCCACATGCTAAATGTCAGTAGTCTACATTTGGTTGAACAAAGGCTAAGAATTATACAAGAGTGTGCCCAAATTGAAATGAAATGACTCTGAAATCTAAAAGCTAAGCTAAATCATTTACAGCAGCTTCGTAAAAGCCTGAGAGATGAAATGCAAATTTCCTCTGTTGTTAAATAAAATATGTTTAACTCATGTCATGTATTCTAAAGGTCTCCCTAGATAGATTTCTGAAGGTCTGTCAGTTTATTAGGGCACAGATGATATCCATCAATTGGAAATCAATACTCACTGCTGGGTTGTAATTATAAATTATTGGGAAAATGCAGTTGGTAAATAGGCAGGGTATTTCTTGCTAATAGTTTGAAATAAAATTGGTTTGATTTCCAGAATGTGGGTTGGGAAAGAATTTTTCTGTATTTGCTTTTAATCTTAATTTTTTTTTTAAGGTTTGGTTGCCAGAGGAACAGTTTCTCTCTATGGGTTGTTGCATTTTAAATACTGGAAAGCAGTGTTCTACAGATCCAATATGATGATGTTCACAGGGAAATAACATGCATTTACATTTTATTGGTACAAATAAGAGGGAGTTTTTCTGCCTCTTTTCTTTCCTTTTCATGGTCACTTTACTCCCGAATATACAACAGTGTGCATTCATTAGGCTTTTAAAACATTTTCTGTACAGAATTTCAATTGCTTTTCTCTTTCAAAGTTCCTTATCCTGCATTTATGCCTGGATAATAAAGTATTACCCCTTCCTTTGGATAAAAGTATATGAAAGAATTTTACATTCAGCAGAATAATCTGAAACCTCACATAGAGAAAAGAAGTTTTTGTTTTTTTGGTTATTTTTTACACAGGCTGTCTCATTTCTCCACTAAATTCTGCCACTAATGTTATTTATAATGTAGTTATTTTAAAAATTGGCTTTGTTTGCCTAGTCAGCAAAGAAGGATTCCACCTCGAGGACTAATTCTTTCTACTCAGCATTTGCAGTGGATCCTGGGAGTTTTCCCCAGTTACCTGCTATTGATTCATTCATGCCTTCAGACCAGTATTCAGTCAGGCCCTCTACCACCTACAGGCACAAATGTGACAGCAGCTGCCCTCATAGTACACAGAATCTAGTAGTAAAACATGACAACAAAGAATGACACCCATTGTGGCAAGGTCTTCAAGGAGTGTCCGGGAAATGGCACACAGGAGATGCCATATTGGATGGAAGTCTGCAGTCTTTCCACTGTGCAAGTCATGAAAATCAGAGAAGTTGAGGAACTCTAGGGCATACTCTCCAATCTCCCTGGTAGCCTATTAAGAAGAGGTGAAGATGTGAGAAAGACAAAAAAACAGGGACTCTGATTGATACATCAGGACGCAGAGCTACACCCTTGACTCAAACTTTGCAGAATTGCAATTAGCAAATCAGTGATTAGGTCAGACTGAAAACATCCTCAAATGCAAGTATGTTACCTAAAATCCTCCCTCTCATTTTTGGCAAAGTCTTCAAAGAGGACTAAAGGCCTCAGGAGGTTATTAATAATTAGTTTTATTTCATGTGCAAATGTTAATTCTACTCCCAGAGTGAAATATTATAAAGATATTTCACATGAAAAAACATTTTATTGTATAATATGAAATATTCACACATGCACACATGCACTATGCACATGCATATGTATACACATTAAACACAGAGACACAAGCATATAACCATCATACACATGGAAAATACATGCAGTCACAAACATACAGATGCAGATATAAATGTAGCCACACAGAAAGAATATCAAATTTAAAAATAGCATCCTAGTCATAACATAGCAAAATACTATGTACTTACCACTCTAATTTCAATACACTTTCACTTACAATAACCATTAATACTTACCAACTTCCCTTTTGGTTGATATACCCCAAAATCGCTGAAAACCCAAAAACAGTGCCTGCATCTCCAAAGTCCATGTTGCTTTTCTGCTCCAACAGGCTGTCCTGATATTGAGTGAAACTTTTACTGACTTTGTCCTTAACTGAAAAGCAAACCAAGTGGGAAATAAAGGTTAAAGGAAAAGAAATGCTAAAAGAGCATAATGGTCAATTAACCCAAACCACAAAGTTCCTCTTGGAACTATTATAGAATTGTTTATTCTTGCTGATGATTAACCATTGAAATGCTAATTTAAACCATGTATGGTTGAATGAGCCATTTCTGACACCCAGCACTCTAAATCATGGGCAGAAAAGCTCCACCCTCAAAGTCTTTGTCTGAGAGTTCCAAATGGAGTCCCTTAATGCTAAATTTAGAATTTTACTTTATGGACAAAAGTATGGTAAGAAGACAAAAAATAAGAAAACATTAATGTTGATCCCAGACCCATCTCTTAACTGGCTGTGACATACTTGGTACAAATCTCATCTGAATCTTAGTTTCCTCATATATAAATATCATGTCTACTCACCTTTGAGTTTTTTTATATGTGTGTTGTTTGTGTGTGTGTATGTGTGTGTGTGTTCAGTAATCTTCCCTTATGTGTGCTTTTAAATTCCACAGTTTAAGTTACCTGTGGTCAACCTTGGCCCAAAAATATTAAATGGAAAATTCCAGAAATAAATAATTCATAAGTTTTAAATTGCATGCCAATCTGAGTAGCTGATGAAATCTCCTGCCATCCACTGCAGCCTGCCCAGACATTATTCCTCCCTTTTTCCAGTGTCTCTGTGCTGTATATGCTTCCTCCTAGTCACTTAGTAGCCATCTTTGTTACCAGGTCAACCGTTGCAGTGTCACAGTGCTTGTGCTCAGGTAACCCTTATTTTACTTAATAATGGCCCCAAAGCACAAGAATAGTGCTGTTGGCATATTGCACCTGTTCTATTTTATCATTAGTTATTGCTATTAATCTTACTGTACCTAATTTTTAAATTAAGCTTTATCATAGGTATGTGTATATAAGGAAAAACATAATGTATATAGGATTCAGTAAAACCTGCAATTTCAGGTATCCATGGGGATTTTGGAATGTGTCCCTCATGGATAAGGGGGGCAATTATACATCAAATTAAAAATAATGGATATCAGCATTTTATTGGCTATAAGGTACTATAAAAATTCAAAATGTTATTTTTCTTACCCTAATAATTATCATCACACAATAAAAAGAATGCCTAGATACTGAGAAATAAAAGCAATTTCCTAAGCCTCCCAACCAACTGATCGTAACCCCACCAACCAAGGAAATCCCAGAGAAACCTTAAAATTGAGTTGCTGGCCATGATGGGACAGGAGGTCAGACACATCTCATTATACCCTCTCCCTTGTTAACCACCATAGGCTTTCTTCCCTAATGGCTAAACAGAGACCAGCCCTATGGAAAGACTTGCTCCACTGCTAACTTCAACCAATCCTTGTGACTACTCCTCTCTTTGGTTGTTTAGACACAACTGACCAGCATTCCTTCTGCCCAACATCCCTTCCTGAAAGAGACCACCAGCAATGGAGTGGTTCTGGACAGTATACAGAGGCTGCGAACTGAATACCTTGGTGTCCTCTGCTTAACCTTTTGACATCAGAGGGCTGACACCTCCACCTCGGATCATGCTAACATTGCCATTTTTTGCACATGGGACATACGAAGAGTATAAAGCGCAACTGTGCATGTGCATGTTTCTTCTTTCATAAATAGTCATGACTCCTCCTATAGCTTATTAAATATGTACATTTGGCCACCCTGCTCAGCATAAATTTCTGTTCCCTTCAACCATCTTGGAAGTGTTTGCTCTCGGCTTCTGTCCACGGTTACACTTCCCAGCCTGCAAGATAGCCAGCCTGCAGGCTGCAACCCTTTATGAGAAATAAAGCTCCTCTTTCCAAATTTATGAACCTCATGATTCTTCAGTTGACAATACGTAAAACTCTATGCCAGGCCTAAACAGAGAGATAGAAATAGCATAGTCTTATCCGTGCAAATTTACATTCTAAAATATTTACATTCTGATCAGGTTAATTCCTTCATCTATAATGCATTTTACTTTTCCCTGACCCATTATTTAAGCATATCTTTGGAAAACTCATTTATTAAAGGGTTTTAGGACTACAGCAATTTTGCAAAGTTGAGAAGTACTTTATAGAGCATACTAGTTTTTTATAAAATGTAGCTTTAATATGTTTATATAAATAAGCCTTAACCTTGTCTACCAATAGGCAGATTGTACTGTCAATCTATATAACTCTTCTTTTTTCCTCCTTCATAAATTTATCATTTGTGAATCATCACATGGTTCTTTCCATTCTTGGCCACAAGAATAATTATTTTTTTTCCTCTGATCAGAGACTCAAACTTACAAATTAGATATGGTGGCAGTTTTCCTCCATCTGGCATGTTAGCAAAAGACTTGGCAAATGCAGGTCTTATATTATTCAGTGGTGAGATTGACAGTCTTGTGGAGTCAGAAATGGATACAGTAGATTCAGCTGCCATGTCAAATCAGATGGAAAGTCTATCATTGTTTGTGATCTGATGAGGGTGGGGGAGTCAGCACGGGGGTATTACATTCTGCAGTTAAAATCAAGTGATAGAGATTTATAACTTTCCCAAGGTATCATTTATCTAGCTGTGATCGTGTCTGTGGAACAAGTTACTCAGCCTCAAAGTGTTGCATTTCTACAACACCTAAAGCAATGAATCTCTCACAGTATCCAAAACTCCATGAGGATTCACAGGGACCATCAGATCGGCTCTGCACCTCATATGCGTGGTGGATGAAGCTGGAACAAGAATGATTGCTGCAAATTACACAATATGTATTTGATACATTCACTGGTGAATCATACAGTTAAATAAACTAAAGAATTTGCCGTGGAGGGCTCTACCTTTCATACGGATTGCATGTACTCATTTGAGAGCCCTTTCTATTTTCCCCCAAATAGGAGCATAAGTTTATAAAAATCAGTAAGATAAATCATCAAAAAAATAGTAAGAAATGTGAGCAGTGATCCTAATTCTAAGACCTCCATCACAAAGTTAAATAGTAATAACAAAAAATAAAAAGTAAACGTCCAACAATATGGCAATGGACCAATGCATTATAGTCAATAAATATGGTGAAATATAGTGGAGCTATTAAAAATGCTTCTAATTAATTTTAATGATAAAAATGAATACATTTAAGTTAAATAAGTAAAGATATACTCCTGAATCTAAATTATAGCTTTAACTGTGAAAAAAAAACCCTGTATGTATAGAAAAGCAATGGAAAGAAAATTTACCTAAATATGAGCAATGGTTATTGTTGAAAGCAGACGTACCAGTGGTTATTTCTTATCCTACATATGTTTTCTATATTTTTCAAGTTTTTCTACAATAGGCATGTATTACTTTTATCGTCAGGAAAAAAAGAATAGAACTAAAATAAAAGTCTTTTAAACTGACCTATTATGGTGCTGTGCTGATGGGACTTTTTGTACATGGACTTGCATGTTGTTATTTATCCTTCTTTGTGAAAAATACTCTGCTGTGAATTTTTAAAATAACACATGCTCTTTGAGGTATTTCTTAAATTTAAAAAAAATGAGTAGGATGTGAACAAAAGAGGCATACATTTCTACTTTTTCCAATTGTAAGGGGTGAAAGGGAATCATTTTCTTTGCAATGACCTATATCCCCCCCTTCCCCATGCATTTCTGGCCAGCCCCCAGGCAGCAGGCAATCCTGCCATGCATTGATTGACCCTTCTACTCAGTGACCTGAGGCGGCCTGGGAATTTCTAACCTGCTCTATTCATTTTATTAATCATGAAAACTTTTGGCTATGAGACATGTTGCTATTGAAATAATTTCACCTATGGGGTTCATTTTGCTTTAATCGTTAACTTTAGCTTTCAATCTCTTCCCCTTTATCCCCATCAGAAAACTTCTCAAGCCTCCAGTCTGGCACGGAGATTAGCATTGGTTGAGGCCTGTTGGTTCAATCAGCCTCTGTGCTTCATTATGGTCCGTGACATAATGACATGATGTGATGTGCCCCGGTGTGCTCCAAAGTGACTCACTGCTGTGGTTCAGCAAGGCGGCAAGAAATTTTTGAGGAGCCTCATTCTTGTTAATATCATACTTCCTAAAATGCCAGATTTTTTACTGATTTTGTAGAAAACTAGTTTATATATGACTATCTCCACCACTAGACACACGTGCATGTGTACACATATGTAGTCCTAAATTGAACATCTTAATTATTGGCTTATTTTGTAGAAATTGCGTAATGAATTTTTGGTTATGTTTTTGTTTGACTCAAAAGTGTGTGTGTGAGAGAGTATGTGCAGGGAAGATGAAGACAGGCAGATGGAAAAATTGTCTTTCAAAATATTGCAAAATATGTGCAGCTATGTTGCTTTCTATTCATTTTTATACACACGTCGCTATTTGACATTATGAAGTCCTCTGTAGGAATTAGAGAGATGCCTTCAGTATTTAAGGTTAAAACCACAGAATTTGACCCTAAAGCTTTTGTTTCTTTGTGTCAGCTATAGGGGATAAAAGTAGACCATGCTTTTGGACCATTCACCTTGATCTCTCATTGATCCAGTCATGACCTCTAGACAGGTTTTAGAAGAATGAGAGCTGACTCAGTCACCAAGGCTTGCCACAGTTTATATGATTTTCCTTCGAATCTGATTTGATAGTGTATTAGTTAGGGCTCTGCAGGGAAATGGAACCAATAGGGTATATATATATGTAAATGAGATTTATTTATGTAAGGAATTGGCTCACGTGATTACAGAGGCTGGAAAATTTCATGATCTGCCATCTGCAAGTTAGAGATCTAGGAAAGCCAGTGGCATGAATTCTAATCTAAGTCCAAAGGCCTGAGAACTGGAAGCATCAATGGTATAAGTCCCAGTCCAAGGATAGAAAACCAATGTTTCAGTTCCAGCAATCAGGCAAAGAAAGAGAACTCAACCTTTCTCCACCACTTTGTTCTATTCAGGCTCTCAAGTGGTTGGATGAGACCCACCCACATTGGGCAGGGCCATCTGCTTTACTCAGTCCATCAATTCTTCTACAAACACCTTCACGGTTACATCCAGAAATAATGTGTAACCGGATATCTGGGCATTCCATGGCCCAGTCAAATTGGCACGTAACATTAACCATTATAGAAGGCATTGAGCTCTCTTCACACCCGGCTCCAGAGAGGATGATGGAAAGGTTTGATGGTGAGTGGTAGTTTTTCAGGACACCAGAGCACTCTTTTTTAGTTAATTGCCTTTTTCCTGTACTGCCACTTCAAATCCAGGGGGTTTTTCTCAATTGTTTTCTTCTTGTAATTTGTATATTTTTCATGAGGGGTCATTGTTCAAACATAGCCTGCATATTTATTACTCTTCTTTTTGTTGTTATTTGCTCTTTATTGCTTATCTAAATCTAACTCTTCTTTGAACTTGCATCATTGGTGGAGGAGGGATAGCAACAGAAAAAATATACCTATTAATAAATTTTTACTGCAATGGTAACACACTATTTCTAGCATTGAAGAATGCTGGAAAACAGGCCACAGTTTGGGGCAATAAAACATCTCCGTAGACACCTTAAATGCCATATCCTTTTTGAAATTGAATGCCTTGCTAGTGTAGAGAACTTTCTTTTGGTCATTGGTGAGTTTCTTGTGGCCATTTCCACCACTTCTATTCAACAGGACATTTAGTGCACCTTTGTTTAGCTACTGGATTTAACAGTGACAGTGAAGATGGATAAAATGTGTGGACCAGCCCGTCCACTATCTTGCCATCAGTAGAGCCAATTTTGGTGTCAAAAAAAGAATTTATATCAGGTGAAGGTGGACTTCAACTCTATTGCTAAAACATAAACCAAATGCTGAGAGATTTGCCCAAATAAAGTTCACTGTTGTCTGAACATCTCTGAAAGATGTGCTACTTAATTCTAAATCAACTCAATTAAAGTTTCAAGGAACTAGATATAATGCATTTGAAATCAATGACAAACAAATGTGGACTCAGAAAGTAACTAAGCTTGGATAAGGGGAAGATCTGACTCAATGCCTAAAAACAGATCCACAGCTCTTGAGAAACTGTCAGTACAGTTTACAGTGTTTATAGCAGATTTCAAAGCAGTGGCCTGGAGCCAGACTGCCCAGGTTCAAATCTTACCTCTGTCACTTACTCCAACAACTAAGATAACTGACTTAATCTCTCTTAGCCTCAGGGTCACCATTAGCAAAATAGGGCTAATAATCTCTCCTACCTCCTAGAGCTGTGCAGATTAAATTAATACAGTAAAGCACCTAGACAAATACCTAATACATGAAGTACCTAATAAATATCATTGACTGTTTTAGATTTGATAAAATTCCATGACTAAAATAGATAATTGGTTTTAATGTTAGTGGGAAAGCCAATTATATGATTATTTTGATTTATAACACATGCTGTCCTCTGCGTGACAAAGTGGAGAAGCCAGGTGATATTTATTAGGTGCGTTTTCTGCTGTAAGAGACACAGTCCTTGTGACCTCTGTACTTGGAGCCTTTTCCAAAGCAAGTGAGTCATAAAGTACTGCTATGAGAAATGTAGAGGCACTACTAAATCTATAACGTAAAGCATTGTGTGCAGGTAGAATCAATGATAATCACTGAGGAAAGTAACTTTGAAAATTCTCCTTAGTGGACAAATACCTCCCTTCTTTTGGCAGACAATAGAAATAAGCTTTTATTTTTAGCTACCAGAATTAGCTGATATAGACTAACCTTTGTCTACCTCAAAAGGAAATATTTTGTGGTGCAGCAGAGTGAGAGAATGATCAAGGAAATCACCAGAAGCTATTTAGAAAGCAAATTTGGGTGACCAAAAATAGTTCTGACCAGAATCAAAGAAACATAATTATTGTGAACAAATTCATGAAATACTAAAAGGACTTTTACCATAGAAGGCACTAGGAGGTAGTTGAGGATAAACTGCTTGGAGTGTAATGTGCCACCAACAAAAATTTAAGGTAGATTTTTAGAACTCCCCTCCAGCTCTTCAAAAGTCACATGTGCTCTTTGACCTGTGCAAGAGAAATTTTCTTGTACAATTGTGTAACCAAAAATGTGTACTTTACAAACAACTTGTCCATGAGAAACAATGAGGAAGGGGCAGTGCCACTGGGGTTTTAACCAATCCAGAGACACGGCAGGAGATTATAGCCTATGTTCATGAAGTGCTGTGCACATCTGAATACACGCCATGGTGGTGGGATTGCTGGAAGGCAATGCTCAGAGGCAACAGAACTGGAGGGTTATGAGATGGCTGTGACGAACATAGCCAGCCACCTCCCCAACACCCCTGTGGCACAATGGCTCTCTCCTACGCTTTTCCTTTCTGGATAGAGAAATGGAATATGTCTGCTCCTTCTGATGGATGGGCTTCTACGGGTAAATCTCAGCTAGGACCAGGCAGGTCCTAGCTGAAGTAAAATCAGGCAGTGTAATGGACATGAACCATGCACAAATGATATGCTCAAGAGAAAATGAAGTAGCTGAAGAATATTTGTTATTATTAATGCAACAGGAACAAATTTCATCACCATAAACTCAGGTGGGCAAAAGTGTAAACTTTATTGTTTATAACTCAACTTCTCTTTACTCTTTGTCTACCACTCTGCCAAACGGCAGAAGACATAATGTTGCCAACTCAAGACATAGTTTTGGTCCTTATGGATATTTTATTTTTCAGGTATATTGATAAACCTAAGACTTTCTCCCACTCTCTCCTTATCTCTCCCTCCTTCTTTTTCTTTCCTCTCCAAGAGGAGCTTTAGGAGGAGCATCCCAGAGCAGCTAACCAAGGAAGTCATCCTTTCCATGGTCATTGGCCACTGTCCACACCAGCTTTCATTGAGATGTGCAATCCCCAGTTGGCCTTTGGTGGCTGCCGTCTGCTCTCAGTGGCATATGTTGAGATGGCCCCAAGGCCAAAGTTGATAAGCACACACTCTGATTCTTCCTTATTCCAAATCTGAAACCCCCTTGGGCCCACTTGCCTCTTCATAGTCACATTCACACCCTCCTGAAGGAATAACGATTTTAGCCTTCTCTTCCTACAGCATTCCTTGCTGACAATCCATCTTATCACTCTTCCTGTTGATGGGATTCGGGGCATGCCACCTCAAATGTGGCACCTTGGCATTTGAGAAAATAGTAGCAGCAGGAAGGTCACTCTCACCTTCTCCCTCTACCCTCCTGAGGTGGGTAATAAAACATGGGGAGGATTTTCTAACCTTACCCTGAAACAGATTATAGATTATAGGACCCTCATGTGAGAGGTTCCCACCCTATACGCCAAGGAAAAGCATATTCTTACCTCTGAAGATAAAGGGTCACAGAGAAGAGTCTGAATAAACAGGCCTTGCCAAGTTTCCCCCAGTTTATTACCATCAGCTCATACTCCCCTTGTCCAATCAAATTTCTCCACCACTGTCCACTCTTTATCAAACCTAAGCATAAAAATACACAAGTTTACCAGCCTGAGCAAGACTGAGACCCCATTTCTACTAAAAAAAATAGAAAAAAGCTTGGTGTAGTGGTGCCTGTAGTCCCAGCTACTTGGGAGGCTGAGGCAGGAGGATCACTTGAGCCCGGGAGTTTGAGGTTGCAGTGAGCTATGATGATGCCACTGCAGTCTAGCCAGGGCAACAGAGTGAGACTCTGTCTAAAAACTGTAAGTTCAACTGCTCCATTGGGTCTTTTTTCTCTTTATGAAGGCTCTCATGTCAGGCAAAACATATAGTAAATAAATTTGTGTGCTTTTCTCTTGTTAATCTGTCTTTTGTTATAGGGACCTTGACTATGAATCTGGGATGAATGAGGAAAAGATATTTTCCCACCATACACTATCAATACTATAATATTAGTCAAAAAAAGTGCTCACCTGCACTTTTATACAACTATATTGCATAGTTACATGGCCATACATTTATTTGAAAAAGAAAAAACTGGAAATGATGCACTATTCCAAACACATATTTGATGAACTTACATAAAATAGGAATTTCCTATTGTTATACATGCACATATATCTCTCTCTGTATTCATCAATGCATAATATCCATATGGCTCTACTCACTAATGTATAACATATGTAAATATATATAAATTGTGCCATTTATTTTATTACCATCTTCAAATTGCTATTTAACTTAAATTGGTATATTACGATTTAATCTACAACCAAGTTTCTGTCTAGAATTCATTTTTAGAACTGATCATAAGTGGCAGTATAGTATGGCGATTTAGGGAAGCTGTGGATTCCTGGATTAAGAGCCAGCTCCACCACCTACCAACAGAATGACTTAAGGCATGTTACTTAATTTCTCTGTGTTTCCTAAAATAGAAAATAAGAATAATAATGGTACTTGTCTTATAAAATTGTTGTGGAGATTAAACAGGATACACACAAAGTGCTTGGAGTGAAGTCCAATACAAAACATGCAACAAAATTGTACTATTAGTATTTCTAGCAGCACAAAATACACCATCTACACTCAGAAACATCCCTTAGCACTAAATTCAATCTTGCCTGGATACATCATCTGGGGCCTAAACTTCAGGGGACATCTTAACAATGAATCTGTTATTTTTTCTGATAAGTTCAGGGGCAATAATTTTGTGCCATAGGATATAAACAAGAATGATATTATCTCCTTGGCTATTCACAAGCATCCACATATTCTCCAGCATTTATGTAAGTACAATACAAAACAGCTTTTGAAAAAAATGGAATTTTCCCATGACTTAAAAAGATATGATAATAATTGCTTATATTTATATAATCTTTAAATTTTATAAAGCACATATACTAGTTTCTTAAAGCTGCCATAACAAACTGGGTGGCTTAAAACAATAGAAATTTTTTCCTTGCAATTCTGGGTGCTAGAAGTCCAAAATCAATTGAACAGAAGTGGTGAGAGGAAAAAGAAGAAGAAGAAGAAGTCCAAAATCAAGACATCAGCAGTGTTGGTTTCTTCTGAGGGCTTTGAGGGAGAATCTATTTCATAGCTCTCTCCTATCTTCTAGTGATGACTGACAATCTTTGGCCTTCCTCGGCTCATAGATATATCAGTTCAATCTCTGTCTTCACATGCATTCTCCCTGTATCTCTGCACGTTCTCGTGGCCATCTTATAAGAACACCAGTCATATTGTGTTAGGTGCCCATCCTACTCCAGTATGATCTCATTTTAACATAGCTAATTATATCCACAATGATCCTATTTCCAAACGAGTATTGTGAGCTAGAACTTCAACATATCTTTTTGGGGGGACACAATTCAACCTGTAACAGCACGTTAACAACAATTCATAAACTAAGAATTATTATCCCTGCTTTATATATAAGAAACCTGGGACTTTAATAATGTGAGTGCTTTGTCCAATGTGACATAATTTGGATTAAACTCAGGTCTTATGACTCCAAGTTTACTGCCTTTCTGTAATTGCATCACCATCACAATAATAGCTTCCATTTATTGATTGCTTGCTATTGATCATAAATTTTATATATTGGTTAATAAGGCTTGGTTTGCAGAAACAAACAAAAATACCTCATACTGGCTTAAACTACAAAGAGGATAAACTGGCTATTACAATTAAGAACCAAGAGCTATAGTGGGCTTCAAAGCCAGGTATTTACTCTTCTTCCTTTTCCTCTTTTTCTTCCTCTTCCTCATCATCATTTTTTCCTTTCATTGCCCCTCCTTTCCATCCCTAAACAGTTCAGGCCAAAGGCCAATACGCAGAGCCTGAGCAAAGTAGGCATTTGTTTAGAGAGGGGAGCTGTGGCAGCCCAGAGTAGAGGGCCAAAGCCTGGGCACGGTGAGGAGGGTGGCCGTGGGACATGGTGGGACGACCTGGAGTGAGGCGTGAGTCCTGCCTGAGGAGAGGGCATCTCTGTAGACATGGTGCCCCACTGAGGGGATGCAATGGTAAGAACACAACATCACTTCTGTAATATTCCTGCGAAAGATGCACCATCTAAGGCTACTCATGAGCAAATCCTAGACAAACTCAAATTGAGGCATGGTCCGCAAAATAACTGGCATGTAATCTTCTAAAGTGTCAAAAGCATGAAAGTAAAGGACCAAGGGACTGTTCTAGATTGACAGTAGCAGAGAAACATGAAAACTAAATGCAATGCAAAGTTCTAGACTGGATTATTTTGTCACCATTGGGACAATTGGCAAAACTTGAATGCTATTTGAAGTTCAGGTAAAAATAATGAATTAAGGTTAATATGCTAATTTTGACAGTTCTGTCTTAGTTATTCAGGAGAATATTCCTGTTTGTAGGCCATAAATTCTAAAGTATTAAGGAATGATGAAGCATCACATTGGCAACTTATTCTCAAATTGGTTGAGGAATTAAAAGTTCCTGGTGCTGAATTAGCTGAAAACAAAAGTGAAAGCTTGATTTAGTGGCTCAGTGGCATCAATAAGGATCCCATTTCTGTTGTATACTCTGCCTCCCACTGTGCCAACTTCATTCTAAGGATTGCTCCCTTCATGGTCACAAAATGGGTGCCAACACAGAGAGAGGGAGATGGCGGGGAATTGCTTCCAGAAACTCTCTAGGAAGAATTAGAAAGTTAGGAAGCCTCTTTTTGGAAACCCCCAAAGAACATCTTTTTCAATCTTGGCCTACATTGGGTTATATACTGACTCCTGAACTATTACTCATGTTCAGGAAATGGGATCCTGTTCTTTAGTTTAGGTTTTACCTACTCGCTGCTTGTTCCATAGAACATGGGCTTGACACAGGGGAGATTTAAATAGCTGAATGAAAATATAGGTAGTCACCAAAGTACGGGAAAATGAGAGGTTGAGCAGGCAATTGTAATACAATATTCACACCAAGGGATGATATGCCATTGTGGCTAAGAGCTTGGGTTCTGAAGGTAGACAACCTGGGGAAAATCTTGGCTCTGTTAATTTCTAGCTGGGTGATTTTGCACAATTTCTTTAAACTCTCTTTGCCCAAATTTGCCCATCTATGGAATGAAGATGATGATCTCACTTACCTCACAGGATTATTCTAAGAATTCAATGAATTAGCAAATATAAAGCACTCAGAATAGTTCCTGGTGCATAGTGAGTCTATGAGACAAACTTAGATAACTATTATCTCAGTGAATAATTACAAGCTCCCATGTTGCATATATATATTGATTCAGTAAATAATTACCATATGCTTGCTATGTGCTACATTCTGTTTTGAACACTGGGAGTATAATGATAATTCAGAAAGATCAGATCTATCTAAAATAAATTTATGTAAGCAGCTTGTTTAGGATCAGACAGCTAGTAATTGCAGGATTTGGATTTGAGTTTGGATGTTTCACATTCTCACTTTCCCTGTAAGGACCAACTACTGTTTATACAGAAGAGGTCATGTTTAGTATTGAAACCAGGCAGAAAGATATACAAATGATAATGTTTGAGGTGGCATTTTCTCCAAATTTCACATCACAGCATATGTTTGTAAATTTTATAAATTTTTTAAAGTATGGTTGACAATAGTTTAAGAAACTACAGTAGCAAAGGAGGTTTTGTTTTTAGCTAACATTTATTGAGCACTTATCTTATACCACATACCTTATATGAACTCCTTTAATCCTCAGTAGGGTCCTGAAGAGTCAGTGCTATTATTATCCCCACATTACAGATGAAGAAACCCAGGCTGATATCAGGTTATTAAGTATGGAATGTCTGATTTCATGAAGTACTAAGTTTGACAGTTGGTATCTCTGACATTTCACTTTGACACTTCTTGGGTTTTTTTGTTTGTTTTTGTTTTTGTTCTTGTTTTTTGTGTTGTGAAGGTACATCCTCATTCTTTCAAATGCACATTTTGGCTTGTGATTATTGTTCAAATGTTTTTTAGAACAATTTTTGTGAATTCATGGATAAGTCAAAAATTCATGTTATTTTCAAATATGGATTCCATCATGTAACAAATGCAGAGTAGATAGCTAGAAATATGAATGAAGTGTTTGGGAAGGATATGGCTAATGAACGCACAGTATATCAGTAGTTTGAGAAGTTACATTCTGGGGATTTTAATCTTGAAAATGAGCTATGTGGGTGACCTGAGACCAAAGTGGATAATGATGAGCTGAAAGCTGTAGTGGAAGCGAATCCATCTCAACCTATGCGTGAATTAGCAGCAAGGTTTGATGTTACTATTCCAACAATATTGGGCCATTTGAAACAAATGGGCAAGGTAAAGAAGCCAGATAGATGGGTACTGCATGAATTAAATGAGCACCAGAAGAGAAATCGTCTTGAAGCTTACCTTTCTTTGCTATCATGACACAAAGGCAAATCATTTCTACACCATATTGTTATATGTGATCAAAAATGAATTTTTTTTACAATCGCAGGTGTTCAGCACAATGTTTGGATAAAGATGAACTGCTGAAACACAGTCCAAATCCGAATATTCATCAAAAAAAGCTAATGGTGTCTGTTTGGTGGTCCAGTGCTGAATAGCTTCATGAAACCTGATCAGTTGATTACAACAGATGTCTACTGCAACCAGTTGAATGAAATGATGAGGATGCTTTCTGTTAAGCAGCTGAGATTGGTCAATAGAGACAGGCCAGTCCTCTTGCAAGACCACATGTCATAAAAAAAACAACGCTGCTCAAACTACAGAGGCTGGACTTGGAAACTCTCTGTCATCCACCATATTCACCAGACTTTGCACCAACTGACTACCACTTCTTCCAGGCTTTGGACCAGTTCTTGCAAGAAAAAATATTCTATTCTCAACAAGCTGTGGAAAACCACTTTCATGATTTCATCACCACTTGCTCTTCAGACTTGTTCACTGCTGGCATAAACAAGCTATCATTAACTGTATCAATAGTTTAGGCACATACTTTGACTAATTGTACTGCTTCTTGTTTGAGATATAATAAACTAAACTTTTGATTCAAAATGGGACATTTCATATTTAATGACCTAATAGAAGTAGTGACTTGCCCAAGATCACAAAGTAGTAATTAATGGAAATTAATGGTGCTACAATTCAAACCCAGGTAAATCCAAATACTGGTTTGATTTTTTTTTCTCCTTCAGTTACTATGGTACTTAAGTTGCAGCAATAAGTGATACTTAATTCATTAGCATTTATTAAGCAGCTACTATTTGCCAGACACTATCTTAAATACTATGGGTGATAGAAAGTTGGATAATTCCAACCTTCGAAGCAGTCTCCTGTTGGTCTAGAATGTAAGATATAATATAAATATGAAGTCTTATTTAAAATTATACATGTGAGATGGTGGCCAGACTCAAGTTTTTAATGGTTAGGAAAGTCTGTGACAACTGCCTGCAGTATCTGAAGGTAGGTTTAGTTTGTGCAGCAAATGAACGTTGATTTTTAATATGTAGCAAAATTCTATATATACATATTTCAACAATATAGTGGCAAGATAGGCAATAATTTAAATGAAGGAAGCAGAAAAAATGTAAGAGACTTAATAGTGTAATTCTCTGTTTTTTATCATACCTCCCCAGAATGCTCACTGGCACAGTAAAAAATGAACTTTAGAGAACATATGAAGTGTTTGTGCTATTCATCCTCTCCCACCCTATGTGCCTCCTTTTTCCCTTTACCCTCTTTCTCACTTTCTCCTTTTCAATGCTTTCACACATTCCTTCCTTCCTTTGCTTTTTCCCTATCTTTCTGTACCTTTAAATTTTTCTCTGCCTTTGCCTTAAGCCTAATAGTGGCCCTCAGGGGCTGTGCCTACCCTGCTGCTTAGTTCAGGGGCTAAGGCATTTGCTAAACCTGTGTTCTGGGTGATAGGGCATCAAATGGAATCCCTGACTAGCCGAGTTATTAAGAGCCCTGTGGAATTTCTCACTATGGTGTTAACTGAACCATCTGGCCCCTTGCTGTTGCTTTGGCCTCATGCAGACCCTCCTCCGCAGTTTCAATTGAAGATTATCCTACACATCTTCAAAGTCTCTTACACTGATTTGCTACAGTCAAGGCCATTTCTAGGTAAGATTTTCCCATTGGCTGCCCAATTTTAGAGGCCTCTCCCCAGTCACAGAAATTTCTTCCCACTCCCAGTGGTCTCAGGCTATTTCTGGCCATCTAAGCCCTCCAACTTGAGAAGTATACCTAAAACTCATTGCAGGGTGGCATCACATGTTTGGAAACTGTTATTTTTCCTCTTCCTATTCTCCTACTCAAACATGCTAGGCCTACATCCTATTCTCCTGGCACTTCTCTGTCTGTTAGGGCTGCAAACTCAACCTCCAGGCCACAGACCACTACAGATTCATGGCCTTTTAGGAACCAGGGCCCACAGCAGGAGGTGAGTGGTGGGCAAGTGAGCGAAGCTTCATCTGTATTTACAGCCGCTCTCCATCACTCTCATCACTGCCTGAGCTCTGCTCCTGTCAGATAAGCGGTGGCATTAGATTCTCATAGGAGTGCAACCCTACTGTAAACTGCGCATGTGAGGAATCTAGGTTGTGAGCTCCTTATGAGAATCTAATGCCTGATGATCTGAGGTGGAGCTGAGGCAGTAATCCCCTCCCGACCCATGGAAAATTTGCCTTCCATGAAACTGGTTCCTGATGCCAAAAAGGTTGGAGGCTGCTGTGTTGGGGGACAGGTAGTTGGGCTGAGAAATGAATCCATGTTAAAGGGATAACATTTGCAAATGATCAATATTTTTCCTTTCATCCATCCTCTCCAGAAATCTTCATTTCTCTCCCCAGAATTTTATTTCTAAGTCCCTTACTGAGCAATTGCTATGGGTCAAGCACTTATGTAAGTGTTTTACATTTAATCGTCATAACAGCCCTATGAGTTAAGTGCTATTATTATCACCCTCAGTTTACAGATGAAAAAAATTGAGGCTTAAAGAGGGTAAATAATTCACCTAAAGTCACACAGAGCCAGGATGTTCTTCCAGGCATTTTGGCTGCTGCGTCTCTGCTCTTTCCATGATGCATATTCTCTGTCAACCCTGGTGGGAGCCTGACACTCTGCTACGTAAATACCTCAAAGGCTGGATGATGCTGGCAACTCCTAAAGAGCAAATAAACTCTTCATAATTTGCTCACAAACTACCTTTGCGATTCCCCGTTTCTCCACACATGCCACTATTTGGCATGTGCATTCCCTTGATATAATGCATATCCTTGTTAGTCTTCCTTCTGAAGAAGTTCAAGAAATGTCACCCCAAAATATGCCACTTTGGTATACTGACTACTTCAAATTGAAGGCATTTGAAAAACAGCAAATGCAGGAAGAAGCTTTCTCCGAACTCCCCCATTTGCTTAAAGACAGATCCTCCAAAAGGAACTCCATTGTCATGAATCCCCTCCCTGGTAGTCTCATCAACCGGGGAAGATTGAATCCTATCATAGGACAGGAGACTGGAGGTCCAAACCACACCCAGACAGACTGTCTCAGGAAGTCACCTATTTCTCTAAGGACCCATTCATCTTCTGCAAAAATCCTTTACTCTCCCCTAAGTTGCCTGTATCCTCCCCTCCCCTAAGAAGAGGGTACATAAGCTACTATATTTCACTGTTTTCTAGGGTATTCAATTTTCTTTCCTGTGATGCCCCCATCAATCTGACCATCTGAGCCTTCAGCAAACTGAAATCTTTTTGCTGGTGGAGTATCTGGCCTTGATGTTGATAGCTGCTCACTGATCAGGGTGGCAGTTGCTAAAGTTTGGGGTAGTTCTGGTAATTTCCCAAAATAACATGGCAATGAAGTTTACCACATCGGCTGATTCTTCCTTTTACGAAAGATTTCTCTGTCCCATGCAATGCTGTTTGATAGCATTTTACCCAGAGTAAAACTTTCAAAATTGGAGTCAAGCCTCTCAAACTTTAGTGCTGCTTTATCAACTAAGTTTATATAATATTCTAAATCCTTTGTTGTTCACAGCTTCTGCACCGGGAGTAGATTCCATCTCAAGAAATCACTTTCTTTGCTCCTCCATAAGAAGAAACTTCTCATCTGTTGTGTTATGTTGATCATAAGATTGCCACAATTATGGCACATATTCAGGCTTCACTTCTAATTCTAGTTCTTTTGCTAGTTCCACCACATCTGCATTGACTTCCCCCACTGAATTCTTGACCCGCTCAAAGTTGTCCCTAGGGTTAGAATAAACTTCTCCAAACTCCTGTTAATGTTGAAATTTTGAGCTTCTTCCATGAATCATGAATATCGTTAAAAGCATCTATAATGGTGAATCCTTCCCAGAAGCATTTCAATTTACTTTGCCCAGATCCACCAGAGAAATCATTATCTATGGCAGCTATAGCCTTATAAAATATATTTCTTAAATAATAAGGCTTGAAAGTCAAAATTAGTCTTTTATCCATGGGTTACAGAATGGACGTTGTATTCACAGGCATGAAAACAACATTCATCGCTATTAGAGATACTCAACAGTATATCTCTATCAGAGCTTTTGTTACATTGTCAATGAACAGTAATATTTTGACAGGAATCTTTTTTTTTTTCTAGGAGTAGTTCTCAACAGTGGGCTTAAAATATTCAGTAAACCATGCTGTCAACAGATGTGCTGTCATGCAGGCTTAGTTGTTCTTTTATAGAGCACAGGCAGAGTAGATTTAGCATAACTTTTAAGAGTTTTAGGATTTTCATAAAGGTAAATGAGCATTGGCTTCAACTTAATGTCAACAGCAGCATTAGCCCCTAACAAGAGAGTCAGCCTGTCCTTTGAAGCTTTGCAACCAAACATTGACTTTGCTTCTCTAGCTGTGAAAGTCCTAAATGGAATCTTTTTCCAATAGAAAGCTGTTTTACCTACACTGAAAATCTGTTGTTTAGTGGTACCACCTTAATCTGTGATCTTACCTAGATCTTCTGGATAATTTAATGCATCTTCTATATTAGCAATTGCTGCTTCACCTTGCACCTTTATGTTATAGAGATGGCTTCTTTCCTTAAATCTTATGAACCAACCTCTGCTAGCTTCCAGATTTTCTTTGGTACCTTCCTCACCTCTCTCAGCCTTCATAGAATTCAATAGCATTAGGGCCTTGGTCTGAATTTTGCTTTGGCTTAAGGGAATGTTGTGGCTGGTTTGATTTTCTGTCCAGACCACACAAACTTTCTCCATATCAACAATAAGGCTGTTTCACTTTCTTATCATTTGTGTATTCATTGGAGTAGCACTTTAATTATTTTCAAGAACTATTCTTTGCATTCACAACTTAGCTAACTGTTGGCACAAAAGACCTAGTTTTTGGTCTGTCTTGGCTCCCAACATGCCTGTTTCACTAAGCTTAATCATTTCTAGCTTTTGATTTAATGCAAGAGATGTGCAAATCTTCCTTTCCTTGCTCACTTAGAGGCCATTGTTCAGTTGTTAATTTCCGTAATTCCAATATTGTTGAGTCTCAGGGAATAGAGAGGCCAAGGAGAGGGAGAAAGATGGGAGAACAGCTATTGGGTGGAGCAGTAAGAATACACACAACGTGCACTGATTAAATTCACCATCTTGTATGGGCATGGTTCATGGTGTTCCAAAACAATTATAATAGTAACATCAAAGATCACATATCACACATGACCATAACAGATATAATAATAATGAAAAAGTTTTAAACATTGTGAGAATTATTAAAATGTGACACAGAGACATGCAGTGAGCACATGCTGTGGGAAAATGGTAGCGATAGATTTGCTTAATGCAGGGTTGCCACAAACCTTCAATTTGTAAAAAATTCAGTATCTGAGAGGTGCAATAAAGCAATTTGCAATAAAACAAGGTACACCTGTACAAAACATTTCAAAAACACCTTCACCATGAACTATTATATTAGCAACCAAAAACACACTATTCAAAATAGACAATCCAAAAGTTTTTCCAATTAATATGTCCAGTTCCATATTCAGGACCTCTGGTCTCAGTCAAAGCAAATGAGGATCTTAATGCTATAGTAGCTTGTGAAATTAATCACCTCAAGACATTCAATATAGAATAGTGGCAGTAAAACCAGAAACTACCTTTTAGAAACCTTCAAAACAATGGTTACTGCACCAAAACATATATCATATCCTGCCAAACAGGGATTGCAAATATTCCCTATATTGGCAGTAAAGTGGCTTGCTAGGTCAGTTGATATTATTGCCCTTGGTTCTGTCCTCTGGGAAAATTATACTTGTCCATTGCTCTTCATGAGCACATTTGAGAGAAGTATTGATGAATATTCCTTTCCTGGGGGTTTAATTGCCATAGCAGCCCAATTCCTGTTAGGGGATTACATTTTAGAGTATAGTACATTACAGACCTAGGCCTTGAAAAATAAGGGCCTTGAAACTTCACTTGGGCACTGCACAGTTAATTTCCTAGGAAATCCACAGACTAGTACTTGAAGTCAAAGAATTTGTCAAAGCATGGTCTCTGAATCTGGGTTAGGGTTAGAGTTACTCTTTCTACTTCTGTCTTATCAATGAGTGGTGTCCATGGTGAGCAGCCATCATCACAGCCCTCAATATGAAATGTTTTCACAGCAGAGCTCTCCTTGCCTCTTGGCTTCCACATAGCCCACCTTAGACCTGAGCTGATAATTCCTTTCTTATAATTCCTTATTGAAAAATTTAAAAAGTAATCAATAGGAGTAGCTTGTGCTTGTGTGGAACAAGGGATATGGGAACTCTCTATACATTCTTCTCTATTTTGCAATGAACCTAAAACTACTCTAAAGTATAAAGCTTACTAATTTTAAAAAAGTAATCACCAAAATTCCAAGATCCTCATATGTTCACACAAAACCTTCCTAAACTACAGTAACTGTATTTCTATAGCAAGAAAACAGCAAAGACATCAATAGCAAGCTGCTTTGTTGCTACTTAAGCACTGACAACTTCTCAGTCAGAGACCGGAGAATCTTCACTGCTCCATGCCCCGCCATGACTCAGCTGACTCCGTCTTTTACCTTTGGTTAGATGTTATACCCCACTCCTGATACTAATTTCCATACCAGTTAGTTAGGTTTTGTTGGTTATAAGCAATAAAGGGAGATGTCAATTAACAAAAAAAAAACAGCCAAAAATAACAAAAAAGAAGAAAGAAAGGAAGGAAGGAAATTACAAGAGAAACTCATTGATGAACTGAAAGTCTTTCACACGCCACAGGAGAAATTGGACCATCAGGCTCCAGGAAGGATAGAAGCAGTGCAGTTCTAGGAATCTTGGTGGTAGAAAATTGTAGGCTGTCTCTCCAGAGTGCTGCCATCAGAATGGAATAACTCCTGCTATTTTCTACCCACATACCATTTTAGTTCAAGGTTTGAATTCCTGAGAAAGAGAATGTGATTGTTTTAGTTTGAGTCAGGTGCCCATTCCTGAATGAATTTGGGATGGGGTAAGAGGTGTGAGAATAAAGTACTTTCTCTTTGATTGGCTAAGTGTCTCTTTGATACTTCTCTAAGTTCCCTTTGATTGGCTAAGGTTCTGTCGACCACACTGGTCGTTGATAGAACTCATTGTCTTAATCAGAATGGATTCTCTTGGGAAAAAGCAATTTTTGCCACAGAGAAAGAGAAAGGGATGATGGGAGGGCCAGCTTACTATATTCCTGCTATGATATTAAGTATGGTACTTAACACTTTGCATTTTGTTGTGTTGTTTACATGTCTATCACCCATGCTGAGCTTGATGTTGCTTTAAACAATGACCCCAATGCCCATTTTAAAAATCAGATGCATAGAGCTCTTTCAGTCATGACAGGAATCTTCTAGCAATATTGCCCAGTGTTTTTTAAGTTTTGATAAAAATTACAGATAACACTTTTGGATAAGCAATTCATCTAAGCACATCAAATCACTCCAGCTGGAAATACATGATCTCAGAGCTGGAAGGAAGCTTACAGCTCACGCTCCAGTCTCTCTCCTCCTCTTCACCACCACTCACTCCATCATGCCCACCCTATGTTTCACAGTAGGAAAAGGACTTTTCCACAACCTAGATGGTTTTATCTCAGCGAGATATGAATTTTATGGTTTATTCTTATTATGAGAATTAGATGTACACCAATTAGATGTATTATCTTAGTAATTGAGAAGAGGAGAGCAACTGCACAGCGCAGACATTCAGGGGACAGGCTGTGAAGTCACACTCCCCACTCCAGTAGTCAGTATATGAAATGGGAATAGTAATATCCACTTCATGGTTGGTGCGAAGACTAAATCCAATAATGTTTATAAGGCCGTAGCACAGCTTATGGTATATGATAAAACTCAATAAACAGTATAGCTTTTATTAAATCTGATCTACCATTAGACTTGATATGAGAATATTTCTAGGGGATTGTTTACAATAGCCACACAGATTATAAACAGACTAATAGAATAAACATGTTGGAATCTTTGCTTTTTTGTGAGCTTCAATTCCATTAACAATGTATTACCAGTCTTATTAATGATCACTCTGCTGTCCTGTACACAAATATTAAGTCTGCCTTTTAGCCCTAAGCTCTTTACTCCTGTGCTCATTAACTTTGTACTGTTATAAAGTCATCCTTCGTCACTCTTTATTTTTGCTCCTCTAGGTGAGTTTACACTAATAAGGCCTCCTTGCAGTTAGCAACCTTGCCACAAATGTTGCTTTATCTTTTATCACAGGTTAGATATACTACAGCCCATTCAGCTTTGAAATTAAGCTGTCAGAATAAAAACATACAGTTTACAGCACTTCTACAATCACTATAAACCTCTGTGCTTCCTTTCTGCTTTTCTCTTTTCCTTTCCCATTCTCCATACACCTGAGGGAGAATCTGGATATTACACCCACATAAGTGCTACTTGAGTATCTAGCTCCAAGTACTAAACAACAATAATGACATTCCCTGCTGTGGCCCTCCCTGAATTATGTCAACATGGTACTAGTTGGTGCATCAGGCAAACAAATTTCTTTTTCTCACACTTCCTTAACCCAGGTGTTTCTAGTCATGTTCTAAAATCTTCAGAAGGAAAGGATGAAATTTAAAATAACTTTTCATAACTTCTTAGGTAAGAGGCATTATTATTATTATTTAGTTGAATGGTGATACTATTACTAATATGATGCACACTCTCTCTCCAAGTTTTATAAATGTTCACTTTTCTATTCATTCAACAAATATTTCCTCCGGCTATCCTTTTTTTCTAGATGCTAGAAACATAGTAGCAAACAATGCAAATAGGATCTGTGCCCTTATGCCCATAAAACCTAATGTAAAGACTGATAATTAAACAAGCAACTATAAGAGAGAGCAGTAAACAGTACCATAGAAGAGACTCAAGGTAATATATAGCAGGAGCATTTAACTTGAAAAATATCAGGAAGGACTTCCTGAGGGAAGTCTAGGATAATGAGTAAATTTAGCTACTTTAAAAAAGAGGATGAAGGAAAGAAAGAGTAAAGACAGAAGAAAGAGTGAACACATATATAAAGGCAAACAAGTGAATCTCTTACACAGAGCTTGACACATAGCTAAAGCTCAGTAATCCCTTGATGATCGAAAGAGAGAGAGAAAGCATGGCATATGGGTGAAATGTGTCTTAGTCCATTTTCTGCTGCTATAGTAGAATACCACAGACTGGATAATTTATAAAGGAAAGAGATTCATTTGTCTTATGATGCTGGAGGCTAGGACATCCAAGATCAAAGTGCCATATCTGGTGAGGGCCTTGCTGCTGTATCATAACATGACAGAAGGCATCACATAGCAAGGGAGAAAATGTGGGCCAAACTTACCATTTTACCAGGAGCCCACTCCTGCGATAACTTACCCACTGCTGTGATAATGACACTAATCCATTCATAAGGATGATTCCTCATGGCCTAATCCCCTCTTAATGGCCCACTTCTTAATTCTGTCACAATGGCAATTAAATTTCAACATGATTTTTTGAGGGGACATTCAAATCATAGCATTTTACCCCTGGCTCCCCAAAATCATGTCCTTACACACAAAATATATTCATTCCATCCCAATAGCCCCAAAGTCTTAACTCATTCTAGCATCAGCTCTAAAGTCCAAAGTCAAGAGTCTCATCTAAATCAGATATGGGTGAGACTCAAGGCATGCTTCATCTGGAGGCAAATTTGTTCTAGCTGTGAGCCTGTGAAATCCAGACAGCTTTCTACTTCCAAAATACAATGGTGAGACAGGCATAGGACAAACATTTTCCTTCCAAAAGGGAGAAAATAGGGCAAGAGAAGAGGGTTAACTGGCCCTAAGTAAGTCCAAAACCCAGTAGAGAAAACAGCATTAGGTCTTAAAGCTGAAGAATAATCTCTTTTGATTTTATGTCCCCTTTCCTGCATACACTAGGGAGATCGAGCCCCCAAAGCCTCAAGAAGTCCCACCCCTATGGCTTTGCTGGGTTTAGTCCATGCTTCAGCTCTCTTGGGTTGATCATGCCTGTAGCTCTCCCAGGCCAGAGATGAACACGAGTAGTCATATAGTTCTGTGGACTTGAGGATGGCCCCACTTCCATGGCTCCACTAGGCATTGCCCCTAGTGAGAATTCTCTGTGGTGGCTCCACCTCATTGCAGGTATCTGCCCGGCCCCCAGGCAAGCTAAGACATCCTTTGTAATCTAGGTACAGGAAGCCATGTCCCCCAGCTCTTCCATTCTGTGTGCCTGCAGAATTAGCACCACATGGATGCTGCTAATGTTTACAGCTTGTACCTTCTGGAGTGACTGCTTGAGCCACAGCTGGGGTTGGTGAGGAGTGATGCACCAGAATGCAGGAAGCAGATTCCCAAGAGGGCCCTGGACAGGAAGCCTATGGAGGACACCGTGAACCCATCTTCTGGAACCTTTCTGCTCTCCTAGATCTCTGGGCCTATGATGGGTGGAGCAGCCTCAAATATCTTTGAAATGCCTTCAGGATCTCTTTCCCATCGTCTTAATGAATAGTACCTGGCTCCCTACTGTCCACGGTAATCTCTTTAGCAAAGCCTTGCTTGGCCACACCCTTGGTTTCCTCTACTAAATATTCCTTTTCACTCTTTACACAGCCAGTCTGAAAGTTTCCAAATCTTTCTGTTCACTTCCCTTTTAATTATAAAGTCCACCTTTAAGTAATTTCTTACAAACAAAAAAGATTTGGAAGTTTTCAGAATAGGGGTAGAAAATGGACATGATTATACATTTAGGGGAGAATTTACCCAATACCACTACTAAAGACCTTGGCAGATGAAAACAGTACAACGAAAACTGAGAGGTAGTAGCCAGAGAGTTCTGGGGGAAGCCAGGGGCATATGATGCCACATAATGTCAATGAGGAGACTGTTTTAAGAAAACTGAAGTTATTATCAGTGTCAAATTCTGGGAATGGGTTAAATGTGATTATGCCTGAAAAGTGACTATTTAATAAATTTTGCAACAAGCTCATCCCCTGTGACCTATAAGAGTAGGTTCAGAAGAGCAATGGGAGCAAAACCCAGGTTACTTAGGGCAAGAGTGTGAGTTAGAGGTGAAAACATGGAAGTAGCTCATAGAGTTCTTGTTTTAGAAAGGTTTGCTGTGAAGGAAGAGAGACAGCTGAGGCAGTTGCCAAAGGAAGAGCTGGAGTCAACAGGAGCATCTTATGCATAGACTAGAGAGAATTACCATGGAGAGCAAAGTTAAAGGTATAAGAAAGAAGAAGCACAATTAACAGAGAGATGCTTCTGCAAACGAATAAATAATGGGAATAAAGAACCCAGCACAGAGAGGACATTTATTTGGGAGAAGGGAAACACATGTCACAAAAGTACGAAGGAGAACAAGATGGCCAGAGACGCAAGTGTGTGGGGTGGAGGTAAGAGATTGAAGGAGACCTTGGCTGATGGCCTCTATTATCTCCGTAAGACAGAAAGTGAAGTCATCTAATGAGAGTTTGGGAGAAGGTGGTAGGATAGGAAACTGGAGGAGAACAGAGGCTTGAGGAAAAAAGAGCACATTAGGAAAATAGAGAATGATAATCAGTGAGGGCCCAGTAGATTCTGGAGATCTTAAAGCTGTGGTTGTGCCAAGCCCTGGAGTTGTGTGGTTTTCACCGTTTCAGCACCCCAGGCGTAAGCTCAAGCAGCAGGCAGTTGGATAGAACCACTTGGATTATTCTTCTAGCTTCAGAAGGCAAATAGCTGGCCCTCACCTGGGCTCACAGGAAAAAGTTAAATCTACAGATTAAGGGATTCATGTAAAATTGACATATTACATAAAATGGCCACTGCTCCCAGTGCCACAGGGACGAAAGGAACAGTGGAAGCAGTCGCGGGCTACCAGTCAAGACCTGAACTCTAACAACTCTGCCCCCAACAGCTGTGCCTTCTTTGTCAGGTCACTGCGGCTCAATTCCCTGATCCCTGAAATAACAGGATCGTATGAGACATTCTTCTCCAAGTCAGTGATCTAAGTTTCTGTGAAAACATTGCTCCCCACCTACATTGGGTGTAGGGCTATCTCCACAACATCACTGTGAATTGGAGAAAACATATCCCAAACAGCAAAACTGAGGGGTAAGCTTCCAGAAGATCCCCTATACTGGAGAGCAGGGATCACCTGACTACCTCCGAACCCACATGGCGCCCACATTCAGAGACAGCCTCAGACGAGGCTTGAAGAGAGAGACGTCTAGAGACTCTGTGGCATTGTCTAGGAAAGCAGTTCCATTTGTTAGCGTATCACCCAGGGAAGACAGCACCTCCTGAACCGTGCAAGTGACTGTTCTGAAAAGTATCCGCAAAAATACACATCCTCCTCAAACAGGGGAAAAAAACATATTAGGGAACAAGATTAGCAAACCTTTGTGTAATCCTAAAATTAATCAACATGCAGTTTAAAGCCCAATCAAAATAATTTTTTTTAAAAACTACTTTTCCTAGAAACTCAAGCCAGACAGTAGGAGAGGGGGATTTTCTTTCATTTCTTTCTCTGTCAGATGAGTAATTTCAGAACGACTACTGGTTGAACAATAAGACATTCAAGGACCAAAACTAGAGAGTCATTTTTTTCCATACAACACCCTCGGGTAGCTATTCGCTGTCTCTGGCAGACAAAATTATTTTCCAGCCGGCTCCTGGAGGACCATCTATAAACAAATTAGAAATTTCAAAGGGTTTGTTTTCTGCCTTCTGGCTGCCAGTAGGGGCCGTTCCCTTTGTGTCCTTCATATGAAAAAGTAATTTAACAAAGGAAAAAGAGAGAGAGCACGCCTTGGTTCAAAACAGACAAGCATGTACACCCCTTTTTCCCTCCCTTCTGTCTTCCCCCTCTGTCCATTGTCATGTTTGGTCAGTTTTCTGTCAAAACAACTTTTATTGTATGCAGATCTCAGTCCTGCAGGGCTCCAAGAGGGAGAGAGAGACAAGCTGTCTTCCTGCAGCAATTCCATTAACAAGAAAAAAATGGAAAATGAGTACTGATTTATGGCCGATTCTTCATAACAAATAGCAGCAGCGAGAAAACGCCCACCCGGCTATGTAGAGAGGAAAAGTTAAGTGTGTCCATTCCCCACCCAGCTCGGGTTCAAACCCAAGCAAGCGCAGCCTCAAAACAAAAGAGATCTTTCTAAGCATTTTACAACAGCTTGTCAAGTAAGGCACAAGGACATATTTCAATGGAAAGGAAAAAAAATCAAGTCTGCCTCCCTCTAACTCAGAGCAGGAGTTAAGCTTCGTATCTGCCACCACTGAAAAGCCTTCCTCCCCAAAATATGCTAGCTGATTGAAAGCACCAGGTACACAGGTATAAGAAATGCATGATATTCCACATGAGGGAGCCAGCACAATTGGCCCCCAGGTTTCTAATAAGGAAACTGAAGCCTGAACAATAGGGAGGATACGTCTGCAGTGACATGGCGAACTGTCTTGAGGACAGGACCAGCAGGCCAGGGGTGCTGCTCCCTGTTTTATGTGGCCCAAAGTCAGCATATGGAGAATAAGATGCTTTTCTGAGTTTTGGCATGAAAAGTCCATTTTCTCATTATTATCTTAGTTTTCATTCTCTGGGATTGATTTGGGGCTTGGCTGGCAGTCAAGAGCTGAAGAACAGGAGGCTCACAAATACAGCTATTTCTAGCATGCTGATACTCTCGACTAATCATGGTTTAAGTGGCATGCCAAATCTACACTTTGCTTTCTAGGACCCCATTCAGAGGTTTGCACTTTAAGGTGCAAAGGTCTTAAAAGCCTTCCTAGCACACTGCATTTCATTTAAGGAAATTCTTGGCTCAGGAAAACCAATTTGAAGCTATTGGGAATGTGCCAATAGGAAAAAACATGCCTGTGCGACCTTAATTTGGTTCTGTGTATTTTTTTTTAAACATACATTTTGCATACTTTTATTTTCCAACTCTGCGTCTGCAGAGACTCTGGATTCTGCAGGTAGATTTCTAGCAGCAATTCCAGCCTTGGGATCAAGCCAAGAATGAAAAGTGGCTTGTAGGAGTCAAGGCTTCTCAAGTAGTTACAGGTCTGGATACATATATGTGTGTGTACACATATGTATGTGTGTGCTTGTTGCAGGAGGAGGTGGAGGTAGCCATGTGGCAGAGTGCTAGTAAACAAAGTGGACACGCAGCATGGAAATATGATGTCCTGTTTTGGCTAAGGCTCAAAGACAACTTCATTCCAAGGCTCTGATTAAGCAAATTTTCAGAACAGCATTCAGGTCATGAGCATCAAAGAAATTGTTTTCCCACCGCCCACTAGAAATACTTTGACTAGCCCTCAAACATGTGTGCTCCGTACATACCCTTAAATGCATATTTAGGAGCCAGTTAAGAAAGGCACTATTTTAAATTCATTTATTTTTTAAGTAATGTGCACAGGAAATGTATTTCTCATCTGTTTCCTGTGAATGAGATGAAAACATCCCTTTCTGCACGTGTTAAAGTAAAGAATGGTCTTGGAAGGAGAGAAAAGAAGTCAATTTTCAATGAGGGTATTTATAGCGCTTCGGCAGAGAGGATTGACCTAGGTTCAAATGACTGATAGAGAACAGACAAACATTTCTTCCCTTCCCCCAATAACATAAAAGAATACAATGGGATGCTGAAGACAAGATTTAATAAGCCTAAACACATGTAATCTAAGGAAGACAGAATGGAAGTCACAGAGGGAGCCCAGGTATTAATAGCATATTCAATACCAGACAGCAGTTTTACAAATTGTTTATTTCCTTTACCAGATGGACCTTTTTAAATTTCCTCTCTGTGTACCTAAGTCCTAATGGAAAATCCACCTGAATTGCTTCACTGCCTGCACAGCCCTCCCCGGGACTGTGGCCAGGCGCAGTGCGTGCAGGGTTAACGCCAGTCTTGAGCAGCTCCCAGCCCGAGGAAGGTTATTAAACAGGAACATTTGACTCATAATTTGTTCTCCTCATGTTAAGTAGATTGCAATAACTCAGCTGTCTAGGATCTGTTTATCAATGCTCTGTGGCTTTCAGCAGCAAATATTTTATAACCACTAAGTAGATGTTCAGACCACTCATCAAATGAAAATCTCCTATACTCAGAGCTGGTGTTATCATCACAACCCACCCAGGGAAGAGCCCTGGAGAGGCAGTAACCCTGCCCCAGAGCCTGCCAGACTTAGCCAGATCCTTACCCTGGGCAATTCTCTTCCACTAAATGACTTAAATAGAAACTGGCCCGCCCTCAGAAGAGGCTGTAACACCTCAGAGACTCTCCATTGGCCTATACTGTCCTAACAAATTATCCTTTTTATTTAGTTCTACTCTCTTCTTTATATGCATCCTAATAAACATTTTTATGTGCCTTCTAATTCAAGAAGGGAGAAACAAGAAAAAGAGAAAAGGAGGTAAATAGATCCTCCTATAGTCTGTGGTGTTGATGCCGTATCCCTAGAACTAGACCATTTGAAATTAGTGAAAGAAATTGTTATTGCCACAGATACACTTCTTCCATAATGATCTGTTTTTCATTAATGAACTGAAGTGGTTCTGGCATTTCCCACTTAGCATATAAGGTGTCATCCCCAAAATGAGGGTTATAACAATTTAACTAGAGGATATTGGACAATTGTTAAGGTACCAGCAATGAAACCAGACCCTAAGGAATCTATTAAATAATATAATATCTAAAATAGTACAAGAAGAGAAAGTAATCATTCATTATTTTTATTGTTAAATGAATTTTTTGTTAATGAATTTTTTTATTGTTGAATTTAAAAAAATGAATTTTTCTATTGTTAAATGAAAACTCTAACATACTTAAAAAGAAATGCTTGTGGTTCGATTTTTGTAACAAAATTCTTATACTTATCAGTTATATAAACAAATAAATTCCCCCTTTTGATTGCATTTCTTTAAGTTGGGGTACTGTCACTTGTAACCGAGGAGCACTGAGTAATGCCTACACTAGTACCAGGAGTAGGGTGCCATGGCTGGCTTAGCCTAGATCACTTGCCCACCCAGAGTGGGAGAGAGGTACTGCTGAGAGCTGCTGTAGAACAACAGCCCCTCAGTCTACATAAAATGCAAGAGTGGCATTCCCCAAAGGAATGGGGGCCACTGCTAGTAAAAGACAACAAAAGAAATGCAAGGCGACAAAAACACAGACAACAACTATCCTGGAAATCCTTTCTCCCTAACTGTTCCTATTTTCTGTGGGTTACAATAGCCACACTAATCGCAGAGTATTAGTCCCATCACCATGACAACTACTGAGCATCCCATGAAGAGAATGATTTGCAATTACAAAAGATGTAAGATTATTAGAGGAAGCTTCCTGTAAGAAAATGATACTTAATCTGAAATTTGAGGAATAAACATGAAGTAAGAAAAATTCAAGAGCTTGAGGTTAAAGGAATCCTAAATGTAAAGTTTCTTAACTCTAAAGAATTTAGAAAATTCTGCCCTAATTTTTATGTAGAAAGTGACAAGAGGCAGCTGCTCTCATTCTTAACAACAAAAAAGGCTGGAAAAGCTACAGAATAATAGTTTTTAAAAAGCCATCAGAAAAGGACACAAAGAAACCCACATGAACTAAACTCCAGAGGGTGGGAAACCCTTTTCAAGATGGAAAAGATTTACCACTGCTGTCACATCTGGAAGAACTGCAGGAGGAAGAATCCACCGAAGACTTACCAGCCAAAATTCTAACCATATTTTAATAGCTTCAGGTGGGAGGCATGAGAGATTACAGTCCCAAGGAGCCCCAGCCACTCACCGTGTCATATCCAAGAGTCTTCACTGAGTGCTCAGGAGTAGTATATACCAAGAATAGGGGCAGAGACAGAGATCAGACAGAGAAACCCCTTGAGATGCAGAGTGTGCGTGTGTGTGTATAAATATGTTTTATATAATACATTATGTATTGTGCATATATACATATGTACAACTTCTTTATATGATGTGAAATTATATATTATTTCTTTATGCTATATAGTATTTTATGTAATATATATATTTACCAATAGTATAATGTATACACATATGGTACATACAGACACATATAAACATATTTCTTTAAAAAAATTTTTGTCTAAAGCAATGATGATGTTATTTATACCACATATAATAGTAAATTATAAAATGACAACACAAAATGTGAAAGGAGACAGAATTATTCCTTTTTAAATGTTTTTATGTGGTTCATTAAAGTAGATGGCAATTTAATGATTCATATTGTAAACTCTAAAGCAATTTCTAAAGACAAATTTAACACAAAGAATTTAGAAAGGTAATACATAAGACAAAACAGAATACTAAAACAAATGCAATTCACTCAAGAGAAGTCAGTAAAGGAGGTACAGAACAAAGAACAAATGGATTAAATATAAAGCAAACATCAATGTGGGGGACTTAAATGCAACTAAACCAACAATTACATTAAATGTAAATGAACTAAACATGCTGATTGAAATTATTAGATTGGATAAAAAAATCAAGACCTAACTTTATGCTTCTTATGAGAAATGTATTTTAGTTATGAAGCACAGACAGGTTGAAATAAAAGGACGGAAGGTAATTTCCAGAAAATTCCACCAGCAATTCCTACCTTGCTTATACAAACGGGCTGCTCCTCACATCAATAGGTATAGTCTAATTCGCCTCCTCTTGAATTTAGCCTGGCTTTAGTGACTTATTTAATGAACACCATATAGCAGACATGACATTCTGGGACCTCTAAGGTTACTTGATCATAAGCTTTGCAGCTTCTGCCTGAGACTCTTGGAATGTTTGCCTTTTGAATGCTCCCTTTGAGAAACCAAGCACCAGGTAGTGAGAGACCCGGGTCCTCCCCTGTGGAATGAGTAAAAGAGGGGAAGGAGGAAGGAATTATACTGTGATATAGTATAATTCTGCCCCCCATGTGGACAGAAACATCTGGAATAGAAGAGAAGTATTTCTCCATGGAATTCCCTAACTTTGTTGCTTTTCCTTAACATACTGAACTTAACAGTGAAATATATGGTCAGTTTTGGGTGAGGGGAGGGGTGTGGGTGGCTGTCACACTGGAATAAAGATAGGGGTTTATGGGGACAACACTTCATGAGGCCATTCCCACAATACCACTCTCCTTTGGGGCCACTGGGGAGAAATATTGATTTTTCTTTCCTCTTGAAATGCTCTAAACTGAGTTCGAGTAACATGGTAATTAAAATAACTTCAAAGTTTCCCTGCACCATTCACTATTCTATTTCCCATTCTACATAATGTCCAAGTATGTTGTCCAACATAATATATGACAAGTTCATCAATGAAATTAAGTGAAAACAATAAAATATTCAATAAACATTGCATAAAGATACTCCAATAATAAAATGTCATCAATGTAGAGATGACCCAAATTTTAATATAAACACCCTCCCGTTAACATATTAAAATTTAGAGCTATTACATTCCAAATATATTAAAGTCCAAATCATATTATTTTGCCCTTATGAGTAAAAGCTTTTGCAAATTAAAGTCCAAAGGCATTTAAGTTTAAAATCAGTTTTTCTTGGCCTAGTGAGTTAATGGTCCAAATGGTCCAAAGTCTAAAATTTTTTAAGTTCAAAATCCATTCTCTCTAACTTAATATTCTTTCATGTCTCAGGTGAAGGAGTTCTTGATGCCTCGGTAAAGTTGTGGTTTCTTTAGCAGCTTCATTCTGGGTTGTTTCTCCTCGAAGTGGATGTAGTTCCTTCTGCACATCAAAAGTGACATTAGTCCAGTGCTGATTCTCTGTATACATCCTTTTTCTAAGATCCTGAACATTTATTATGACCTACAAGGTTATCATGGCCCTGGTTCCACAGCCATCAACTTGATAAAACAAGACAATTCCCAGTCTCTGTAACAGTTACTACAGGCAAAAGTATATCTTAAAAACCCAGTTCTAAGAGTTTCTAAAGGCCATATAGCAAAAGTCAACGATATCTGAAGGAATAAGAGTAAATGGAAAAACTCTTGGTTCAGCATCACCATCTGCAGTTGATGCCTGTTGTCCAGATTCCACAAGCTGTGAACCTAAAATCAGTGGGGTGAAATCAACCAGCAGTATGTTAATGTTGGCACTATTCATTCACCATTTCCTAGGTGATCTCTCTAAACTTACTGTCTCATTTCTCAGAGTATCACTTAAGTCATTATTGCCTTCTTACAAAATTTCAAAATTTGAAATGATGAAAGCAAAGTCAGAAGGGATTATTTGAAGTGTTCATCTTTTCCATCAGTGTATTTAAATACTTAGGTTTTCTTGCCCTTTTTTCTTCTGGGTTCCTGGAACTTCAGTGCCAGTGAGTACAATCTGATCATAGAGACTCCACAGTGTCTGTGAGAAAGCACTTCTCAGCTTGTGCTGCTACCTCTACCTCTTGGATTAGAATTGCTTAGGGAATAATTTCACCTTCATTTGAATATATTCAGCTAGAAAAGCATGCTAAACAAGATATCCACTTGCAAAAGAATGAAGTTAGTTTCTCTACCTCACACCATATACAAAAGTTAACTCAAAATGGATTGATGATCTAAATGTCAGAGCTAAAACTATATGCTAACTGAAAGAAGCCAAAGACAGAAGGCCACGTATTGCATGGTTCCATTTACATGAAATGTCCAGAATAGGTCCATCCATAGATACAGAAAATAGAGTAGCGGTTTCCAGGGGTACAGAGAGAGGAGAATGGGGAGTGACTGTTAATGTGCACAGGTGTCTTTTAGGGGTGATAAAAATGCCCTGGAACTAGACAGTGGTGATGGTCACACAACCTTGTGAATATATTAAAATCCACTGGATTCTACGCTTTGAAAAAGTAAATTCTGTGATATATGGATTATATCTTAATTTAAAAGGAAAAAAAGCACTCAACATGCTCTTGAACCAAAGCTGCTATTGCTGCTTCAGAATTCTGTGCCCCTGGGGCCTAATGAGGACTAATACCATTATCACTCCCTCAAGATGCTATCTTTCCTCCTCCCACAAATAATTCACCTGGCACGTTCTCTTGGTACCAGTTGTATCAGATTTTGCATAATCACTCCAAAACTTAGTAGCTTAAAACAGCAGCTATTTACTTAGCTCAAAATTCTGCAAGTTGGCATGTTGACCTGGGCTCAGCTGGGCAGTTCTCTGGTATTGGACAGTTACATGTGTCTTTGGTCAGCTTCTGGGTCAACTAGGGGCTATCTAGTCAAGGGAAGCTTCAGCTGAGGCGTAGCTGCTCACTCTCCAGCTAGGCTGGCATGGTCATTAGAGGGGAAGGGGGCAGCAGGATTCTGAGAGAGAGAGGAGAGAGAGAGAGAGAGAGAGAGAGAGAGAGAAAGAGAGAGAGAGAGAGAGAGAGTGCTTAGAGGAAGAGGCAACATCATCACTTCCATTGCATTCTATTGGCCAAAGCAAGTCACAAATCCAGCCAAGATTCAAAAACAGAAGCAAATTTCTCTGCTTGATAAGAGAAGCTGCAAAGTCGCATTGCAAAGTGTATGAATTCAGAAAAAAAGTAAAGGATATTTGGCATTTTTGTAATCTACCTTTCCCTACAGCAGAAGTTCCAAGACATCAGCTGTGCAGTGGGTCTAGATGACAGCCACCACACAGAGAGGGAGGCTGGGGGAGGCTTCAGGAGGGACATTTCTAAGAGGGGGAAGAAAAAAGAACCAATATACAACCTGATGTGTTAGACCAGATTGGAAGGTGTTTTATTAGAGTTCTATCAGAAAATACCAGTATGGATTATAGGACCACAGAAAACAATTCCTTCAGGGGTCGGGTGGGTGATATAATTGTGTGAAGGGGCCGAATGTAAACCATCAAGGAACGAGCTGGAGAGCATATGCCCAACTTTTAAAATATTCATATTAATATTATTAGCTGCAGAGATAATAAAAAGGATTTCCAATATATTAAATATAGTCTAGTATGGATTTCACAGTATATAGAGTCATATTTATGTAATCACCTACTTACATGTTTACATGATCATAATAATGCAAACACTGAATATTCGTTTAACAGCCAAAAAGTGTGACGTAACTAGAGTGGGAAAATAAAGTGGGGAGAGATGTATGTTTTTGAATCAGGGAACAGGATGGAAGTTGGGGAATAAAACTCCAAAGATCAGTGGAAAACTCCAAATATCTCAGGTATTACTGGTAGGAACTGAGTCAAGTCTTTCATTTACTGAGAAAGTCCCAAGATGCAAGCTAAAAAGCATAGATGTAAAACTAGGCAGTAATTGTTAGAGATGTAGGTTGTCCTATATATTAGTATCTGCATTTGTCTAAAAATAAATTTATTTGAAGAAAACTGGGCAAAGTAGTGCAAAAATTAATTCATAATGTATGCTAATTACACCTAAATAAATATAGGGAAAGCAGCTTTAAGATTTCCAGTTGAAAATGGTCAACCTTTGTGGCTGTCCTTAAAGAGTAATGTAGCTTCAGAATGATAATAAACGATTTTGAAATCTCAATGTTTATTGGGGAGATTTCCAAAATTTATTAGTATATGCTTAAAATGACTCTACCCATGAACGTGGGTTTAAAGTCATTACTATTAATGACTTTAAGGTATCCTTCTCTTCCTTTAAGATAAATTTGGTAACTTCTTCATAAGTAGGGTTTGCTATTTTAAGGACAACCTTAAACTTCATATGGCGAAAATTACTATGTATAAATTCATACAAAGTCTACAATAGTAGAATATGAAGGCAAACACATTCTATATTGATGAAATAATCTTTCCATCCCCGTTTGTGTGCAGGTATTTATTTTTAGCTCGGAGGCTCTATAATTTTTATAAAATAAGATTACCTATAAATCTTCCTTGTCAGTAAACCAACAGTAATTGACAGTGTTTTTTGGATCTTAGCTTCCTTGAAGCAATTCTCTTTCATTTGCTGTATTTTGAAAACCACATACCGGGGTTTCTCCTTGAGGCCAATTACACTGATGTATTGGTTAGTGGGGATGAGTAACCTCTGGAATGCAGAACTGGTCAGAGCCATTGTTCCCACGGGCACACTCGTGGGGCACACCTGAGTCTCATTCAAGACTTCATTGCATGATGCCCTCATTTTAAGCAGGGCCTGTGGGTAATAAACAGAATGCATCTCAGTGGTAAAATCACTCTGTCCTGTTGAGCAGACCACATCTTCAGGGCCACTGGGAAACCAAGCATCTGCTTTGTGATTTTTAAGGCCAATGACAAGGAATCAGACTAATCTGTAATTTCTGGCCTTAGTGTCTCATCTCATTTCAAATTCTAGATGGGCATGGGGTGCGAGGGTGTGGAAGAATTTTAACCAAACCATTTTAATAGTTTTAAATTACCTTGTTATGGACAGATTCTATAGAAATGAAATGACTATCAATATAGAGATTAAAGACAAGTTTTTTCTGTTTTTACTCAGTTGAATGGACATCTACTGGGTATCTACTTCATGAAGAGGTCTGAGCTGGACACCATAGGATTTGTTAAGATGAGTAGGTTACTGGTCCAGCCCTGAAGATCTTACACTATAGTCATGGAATCAGATATTTAACCAGGGTTGCAAATTCCTGGCCTGTAGGCAAATGTAGTCCACAGCTCTGTTACTTGTTTTGCTGAGTTTTTGATTTTTAATGTTCGAAGCTGGACATGCACTCTCCAGCTCATTTTCCACTGGCTTACACTTGGTCACTCCACACAATTACATTACCCACTGGAACTCTGAAGAAATTGAGTTTGCAATGCTGATATAAACAACTAAATGTACAACATAAGCAAATGAAATAATTCAGAGGACCATGTGTCATAGAGGAAAATATATTTTTATCTGAAATAGACTCATTTATGAATCCTGATTCTGCCACTTAATATCTATGTGATCTTAAATAAGTTATACTTCTTTAAGCCTTAGTTTTATTACCTAAAAGGACCTAAAAATGCTCTCTCACAATGTAGTAGTGAGGATTAGACAAGCTAATAATTCTAATTAGCACAGGATCTGTCATATTGCATAGTTTCTGAGTATTGGTGCTCATCCTTTCCCTCCCCTGCAGTAGATGCCAGTGGAAACTCAGAAGGATCCGTTAATTCTGCCTGGATGGCCAGGGAGCATTTCACAAAAGCAAGTGGTCATTTGAACAGGCCATTATGAAGGATGGAAAAGATTTCAATGGACAAGGAAGGGATGGGAGCTTTCTAAGGGTTAGAGTCTCTTATTGTGGGGAGAGGGGGGAGGGGGCCCGGCCATTTGACAAGGGTTCTGTAGGGCCAGGGGTGGCTGACACCCTCCCCTTGGAGTAGCAGGGAGCAGGTCCAGAGCAAGCACTGCTGTTCACCACTTGCCTTCACATGTCCCCATCATGTGATACAAAGCACTGCTGGCTAGATTTACAGGGTCCAGGATGGAGCATAAGGTAATCCCCAGGTCCCCAGAGCTCAGATCTGGGGAATGAGGGCTTAGAAAGCCATTCATGGCAGACAATCATGAAAGGAAAAATTGGACCCCAGGGGCAAATCCTACAGTTCTAAGCACACATAGATATTTCTTGAGAACAAATTCAGATGCCATAAGTTATTCAAATGGTTTCTCATGGGGTTCAGTAACAGGAAAATTAGGTTGTACATGCTTCTTAGGATTACTGGTATGTGTCATTTAGGTCCTTCTGAGTGGTCTGTAACTTCTACAGGCGGTGGCCAACAACCTGATGTTGAGAGAAGAGTTAGTTGATGTGAATGGTTGTATTGTGAGTGATGAATAAGTGGGTTGTTTTGTCCAGATTCTGCAGTGTCTCAAGAAGTCCTGATTTATGCAGGATAAGTAGAAACATGTCTTGCTTGTGGGACCAGTTAAATCACTCTGTCAAGTCATCAGTCTGTAGTAGGTGACGGTGAACATGTTTGGGAACGTGAAAGAATTCAAATGGTGTTCTAGTAATCTAGATATAAGTTCAGAGCAAATGTCTGAGATTAGGAAGAGTGGTACCTCAAGGAGCTGAAAATCTTCCTTTATGAGAGGGGTTGTAGAAGTGATCATGAATGTGGGGAGGATGGAGGGATGGTGAAGTTCAAGGGATAAAGTATGCCATTTAAGAAAGCACATCCACCGTCATGACTGCAAGAGGTAGAGGATGTGAGTTCTAAAATAAAGCCCGACATGAGAGTGTCCAAAGGAGTGTATGCATTAGGAGTAGAAAGATCCCCCCATCAGTGGCTTTGGTTATTTGTCTAAGCACGCTTTCTATCCCTCAGACTGGTGGCCAGCACCAGGCACCTGGCCTCATCACGCCACCAGCACTGTTGCCCCTACCTGGTGATGCATGCAGTTTTCAAGTATACACAAGAGACCCAGCAAGCAGCTAGGTATCTAGGCACATCACATATCCCCACTCCAATATAGCAACTCATTGCTATGGTATGAGTTTTAGCAAAACCCCAGCCTTGCCGAAGTCGATATATGCCATGAAGTGGGAGGATTCTAATGTTCTAGACGACTCCATGTGTACTTTCTTAAGATCTTTTCTAGTTCTCTAGTCAAAGTATTGAGCAATTCTACTCAGGTGATCAGGTGAGAAACAGAATTCAGTTCATGCAAGTCCACAAAATCTACCCCTTAAACAGTTAATTCGCAGCACTGGCCACAGCCTGGCTGATAAAGCTGTCAAACACGACTATTCTGAGTTCAGGAATCTGGAGTCAGCTGTGCATTCAGGCTACCATGTTGAAGCTGCAAACCACCCATCACTCCACCTCTTTGGAAAAACAGTACTTTATTGCATTCTCTCTTGAGCACTGAACCCTGGGTCTCCATAGGTATCTGCTTTTACCATTATATATTGGGAAAAACTGACAGACTCCCCTAAACTCTCTCAGGAGGCAAGAGTGTGAGCAGATTTCAACTTCCAACATTTGGGAAACATCAGATGGCTGCCTTGCTCCATATTTTTTTTTCTTTCAGTACAGTTCTACGCATAATATAGCAGGGTGGCATGTATATTGCCAGGCATAGCATGTGGCCATTGACCCCCTCTGGGTAATGAGCAGCTGGATCTGGAACCTTGTGTAGCACAAGGAATGTCCAAATTGCTCTCTTTGGGGAATGCCCGAAGTGCCTATCAAAGGCTCTGTCAGACTGAACTGTCAGAGAGGCTTTAATCCAAGTAGATCCTGGACAAATGGTAAACTCATATGATTGTTGATGGCTTAAAAATATACCCATGGGAGCTTCATATAAAAATTTAAATTTTCAGGTTCTCTTGAAAAATGAAGACCTTAAAACAAAGGCTCTACATTCCCACATGGCAACAAACCATAGGACCAGAATGAAAACTATCCCCTTTACACTGGCATGTTCTCTCCAATGGCCACAATCTTCTCTACTTTCTGTTGTGTTATAGGGACTGCTTCCCTTGTCTACATCTGTATTTGCATATCCTAATTTAAAGGAAGAAAGAAGACAGTGGGTGTAGCATGACAAAAGATAGGGAGGTATAAAGAATGAATTACTTAAAGAGATATATCCTAAGCTGTGCAGATGGAAAGAGCAGTTGGAGCTACAATGGGAATGGTGTGAAAACCATTCTAAGCTATTGAGCTTTATTCTTTAGGTAATGTTAAGAAGGCTTTTACCACGGAGTTCAACAAAATGTGAACTGTTTTAGAAAGATAACTTCAGAAGTAGCGTGAAGGACACAGTGTAAAAGTTAAACAGTAGAAACAAGGAGGTTATTATATTAATAGAAATGTGCACATAAGAAAAAAATGTGAGTGTGACCTATGACATTGCCCATAGTGATGGAGGGAAGGAATACTGGAGAAAATTCAGAGATGTAATCCATAGAACTTAGTAGTCAACTGATTAGATAAGAGTGAGGAAATTAAGGTGAGTATGATGATTTTAGCCTAAGAGTTTGGGAAGAAAACATTAACTGAGAGGATAAATTCAGGATTAAATTTGGGAGAAAGAGAAGTTCCACTTGAATGTATTAAAATGAAGGAAGTGACTAGTCATTTAATATGGGCACATGCAGCAAATGAAGCTCTTGGGGGAAAAGAAAGAACTAAATAGGGAACTTGGAAATCATCGACATCGAGTGATATTTGAAGCTAAGGACTAGGTAAGATTGTCCAGGACAAGGAGAAGAGGGGATATGAAGCCCTAAGGAACATTATGCTTACAGAGATGGTGATGGAAGAAGTGCCAACTCATGAGACTAAGAAGAAAACATAGAAGATACGAAGACATGGTGGATATTTTCCATTTGCCCTTCAAAATCTACTTTACACCTGCTCTGTGCCCTGGGAGGCTGATTTGTCTGAGCTGCATACATGGCTCTCTCATCTTCCGACATTGGGTCTAATTTGGCCAGTGGGAAGCATGGGTCAAGAACAAAGGTTGGGGAAAGTGAGGTTGGTCTATTTCTTTCTCCTGGTTCCCTCCCTACTGGGTTGGTCCAGGATAGCTGCGTCCCTCTCTGAAGTCCAAGGCTTCTGTCAGGTGGTCCTCTCCATGCAGTTCTGGTAACAAGCCCTCCTGTCACTAGTCCCAGGGTACTTCCCCAACCCTGTTCACTCCCTGTACTGGCCCCATCTTCACAAATAGCCCCATTTCATTTTTCTCCCTTTAATTACTCGGTGTGAAGGCGCCATCTGTTCCTGCTAGCAGCCCCTCTGATTCAGGGGGAAAATCCAGGAGAGTGCAATATTCTGGAAGTCATGGTAGAAGAGTTTACATAAATGCTACAGACCACGTAACAGGATAAGGACCAAAAAGAAGCAGAGTTTGACATTTTTTTTTTTCTTTTTCAGAAGACTGGTGCAGGCAGGAGTCAGGTTGTAAAGTGTGGTGGAGGAAATGAACGGTAAGAGAAAACAGAGGCAGTGAGTAAAACGGCTGGTGTTGTTTTATGGGGGGAAAAGAAAGAACACCACTGTGAAACAGAACTAATCTATGCCTTTAAAGTTAAGGAGAGATGGAAATAGCACCATAAAACTGCTTTTTTGGTCAATTGCCTCATTGTCACATGATTCAAATGGCCTCCTTAAATTAGCAAATCACCTTCTCCCTGGGATTTTAACATGACAGAAGCATTTCAAATATGACCAAGAGACAACTAAAGATGAAATATCTCGTCCAGGCTTACCTCTCAGAGTTATTCCGGTCATTAATCATTTATAGGACACCATAAGCCACCTCTAGGAAAATGATGATTCTTTATCGCTTGTTAAAAATATTTACATTTTCTTCCACCAGCTGTATATAAGGAATTGATATTTTCTGAATTGCTAAGTCAATAACATCTTCCTTGAGCCATCAAAGGATTTGATAAACCAGCAAAACACAAGAGCCTCTGCCGCAAATAAGTGGGAGGCACTCGGGCTGTCAGGCAATTAAGTGGACCTGAATAAGCTGATGTAATTAAGCCTCTTACTGCATAATTATCTTTATTTTAAATGTGTCTTTTGATGAAACATCTGTTCCCTGCTCCAGATATGAAAAGAGGGACCCATGCTCATGAAGAAAACAGAGCTTGCGAGGCCCTCACACATGCTGCCTGGGCTGCTCAGATCCAAGGCAACAAATGTTGTCATTTGTTCCATCTTTGCATGCAAGAGGCAGGTGTCCTCACGTCCTCAGCCCGTGTTTGCCTGACCTCCGAGCTCACAGCAGCTGCCTGGAGTCCTGTTACACAAAGCAGTCCCTGGGTGCCAAGGGAGACTCAGAAGCAGAAGTGCACCTAGCTGGGAGGGCCGGTGTTTTGGCCATCTGCAAAGAACAATCAGATGTGCTCAGCAAGAGAAGGCTGGGTACTAATGGTCAACAGGACCCCCTGTCCCTGTCTCCAGACTCGGTGCACAACTCCTCCCCCCCTTTAGCCAAAGGTAAGTATGATTAGTCGAACCAGCATTACCTTGGGAAATCCCTGGATGTCGTTTTTGTCTGTCCTCAGTTCTCCAGGCTCCAAACTCTAGTATGTCAAATCCCTGTATTTGCTTGCATCAGGGATTTGGAATCACACTAATGGACATTAAGTGGGAAAGGCATGGGGTTTGGTGAGAATGAGACCTGATTTTATATGTGGGTGCTGCTGCTTGTGGGATGGGTAAGCAAGCATTTATTTGTCTTTCAGCCTCAATTTATTCAACTCGAAATTAGAAATAATGGTATCTACCATGTAGGATAATTGTGAAAATGAAGAGACAGACAGAGCGCCTAATATAGTGCCTCGAATATAGCAGCTGATCTGAATAAACATTAGCTCCCTCCCCCTTTCTCTGACCCACCTCCTTCTACTGCCCTCGCAGAGGCCTCAATGCCAGTTTCTTAATTAACAGTGAGCAATCCGCTGTCAAGGACACTGACCAGCACAACCTCTTTCTACAGTGTCCTGCTGTTTGAGGAGCAAGGAGCAGGACCATGGGTGCGAGAGTTTAATGGAATCAACAACAGCCTAGTGCATCTGGAGGAATGAACCCCATCCTCAGTAATAAGAGTTCACACCTCCAAGCCTGAGTCACAGCTTTCCTGCTTAGTAATGGAGACAAACCCCCAGTATTTTTTATCTCAAACACCTATATGCTGAATTTTGGGTGATTCATTCCTTTTTGCCCATCCAAGTACTAACCAGGCCCAACTCTGTTTAGCTTCAGAGATCAGACGAGGTCGGGTATGTTCAGGGTGGTCTGGCCATAGACCAGATGGCTCCCTTCCTGACCACTCCTCTCCTTCAACATATTAATATCATGCATACTAGATCAGCTTTAGGCATGCTAATACCTTGAGCCACAGCCTTAATTTCTCTTCTTTTTTTAACAGCTTTATTGAGATACAATACACATGCCATATAATTCATGCACTTAAAGTGCACAATTCAATGGATTTTAGTATATTCACAAAGTTGTGCATCCATCACCACAGTCAATTTTATAGTCAACATTTTCACCACCCCAAAAAGAAACCCTGCTCAGCCATCCCAATCCTCTTCCCCCATGGCCCTAGGCAACCAGTAATCTCCTTTCTACCTCCACAGATTTGCATATTCAGGACATTCCATATGAATGAAATCATATGAGATGTAGGCTCTTGTATCTAGCTTTTTCACTTAGCATAATGTTTTCAAGGTCCATTCATGTTGTTGTATGAACCATTACTTCATTCCTTTTTGTTGCTAAATGATCTTCCATCGCATGGGTAGACCACATTTTATTTATTCATTCATCAGCTGATGCACATTGGGGATGTTTCCACTTTTGTGGTTATCATGAACAATGCTGCTATGAGCACTCACGCCAAGATTTTACATGAATAGATATTTTCAATTCCCTTAAGTGTATATTCAGGGTTGGAATTACTGGGTCACATGTTAATTCTATTTTTAGCTATTTGGGGAGCTGCCAAATTGTTTTTGAAAGTGGCTGCACCATTTTAAGTTCCCACCAGCAATGCATAAAGATTCTAATTTCTCCACATCTCGCCAACGCTTGTTATTATCTGCTTTGTGATTATAGCCATCAGAGGGGATGTAAAGTGGTATCTCCTTACAATTTGGATTTGCACTTTCCTGGTGGCTCATTGTCTTAGTCTGTTGCAGAAAATAGTTCAGTGACTTCCACTATAAGTCACTGCCTCTGAGAGTATCTGGCTCTGGCTTCCTTGTGCTTCCTAGATGACAGCCAATGTAGTCTTTACTACAGCAAGACAGCTGCCTGAGAAGGTGCTTTTCAGCCCAGGTCTTTGTGATAACATGTTACCCAGCATTTTGCAATGGGAAAGAAGAAGAGAAGTGCATTAGGAACAACTTGCTCATCTCAAAGCAAGAGCATCAGGAAGGCAGACATCATGTTAACCAACTATACACTGAGGGAGGGTTTCAGAGGCTAAGCCAAGAGGAAAAGTTGAAATCAAATCCCATCATTAATTTTCTACGTAAAACCAAACTGTAATACTCTTATCATCAGTGACATCAGGAATGTCACGTATTTACATATCACTTATATGGAAGCAGGGACATAGAAACTAAAAATGGCATCAAAAGAGCAGAGTATGAGCCCTGCTTCTAATTTCTGATCCTAATGATTTTAAAAAGTCACTAACTTTAGGTTAAATTTTTTTATAAGATAGAAAACATAATTTCCCTATGGGTTTATTGTGAGGGTTAATTAAGATAAAGTTGTTGGGCCTGCTTTACAAACTGTAAAACATTATGCAAATTATTATTATCTGACACGTATTGATAGCTTACATTTATTGAAAATTTGTTTTGTGCTGGGGCTGGACTTCAAGTCCATCAAATATGGTGTCTTTATGGTACTTAGAAAAAGAAATCCCAATCTCATGTGACATTTTTCTTAATTTAGTGTATTATTACATAATCTGTATAACCATCCATGGACAGAAGCTCCGGCTGAAGTCATAATAGGCTGACATGCTCACACACACCGCATATGTCCAGGCACAACACTGCTAACAGCACTCACACTTAGTGTCCCCAGCTATGCTGATGGGGGAAGGGACAGACACAGGGCTCTGAATGCAGCAGACTTCCAAAAGAAACCACCTCCGGGAAAACCCAAGACAAAGTTGGGTGGGGACATAACCTCACAAACATGTGCCTCCCAAGTGAGCATATGTGTGCCCTACTAAGTGTGGGTGTGGCCATGCGTGGCCATGTAGATTCAGCACCTGAGCTGTCACATGTGGCCGCATGCAGCTGAAAATTTGGCTGGACTAAAAGGTCTAAGACAACCTCACTTCCGTGTCTCACAGCTCACCAACCTATTGGCTGGGGCAGCTCATTTCTCCTCCCTGTGACTTCTTATCCTTCAGTAGGCTAAACTGGCTTCCTTTCATGGTGGTCTCAGGGCACTGTTCCAAAAAAGCAAATACATACGCTTTGGAGGCCTAGACCCCAGAATTCCCACAATGTCACTTCTGCTACATTCAAAGTCAACACTAGTCATAAAGCCAGCCCAGATGCAATGAGGTGGAGGAATAGACGCTACCTCTTGATGTTGTAGAACATCATATGTTGTATTTAATCCACCCCACCTGTACACAGGAGCCTTACTTTACTTATAACAATGCCATGAGCTTACTGCAATACCGTGAGGTCAACTATTATTTTATCCATTTTTTAGGTAAGGAAATTGAGACCTAAGCTGAAGAGAACAGCTTGTGTGGCAGGTCCAGGTTTGAACCAGGATCTGTCTAACACCTACTATTGGACCTAGAGATTTGAATCTTGTTTGCTGTGATCAAAGCTCCTATGGAAATTACACACTCCTCCATGAAGCTACAGATGAAAGACTGTGAAAATAATGCTGAGTTTAACAAAAACTGTAGCAAGAGTCCTAGTGGGATAGATTGTTCATATTTATAATGTTGTAAAAACATCAGAGTATGCACATTCTGAAAACCCAAATTTCATTTGGATTTTAGAACAGATAGCCAGCTTAGCCATCTGGGAGCATCAGTAGATGTATCACAGCACCTCAAAGAATTATAAAAATTATCTTCCCTTTTCTAGTGAAAATGTTCAGGACATTTCTTAGAGCATTTTGTTTTCTAACACGCTAACCAAAATTTGTGCTGGTTTCTGCATTCAGTACTTTACCTACAGAGTTATCCTTGATGCATGTTTGAAATATCTTCAAAATTAACACTGATAAAGGTAATATAAGCCTTTTTTCTTTGTCACTGGTAATTTTTGCATAATTTAATATATATGTAGAAATTTCAGTTGTCATTGTTATTTTCAAATTTATGATCAGAATCAAGCATTTTCAGATTAAATAGCAAAAGTGAACAAGAATCAAACATATTTAGTAAGGACCTAACCCTACTTTCTGCTCCTCTCACCATTAGGTGGTCAGAACCTCATCAAACAGAAGTTACCAAAATAACCTAATGTCTAATGTAAATATAGACACACAGACATAGATATATTTAGATATAGATATGTAGATATATAGATATATACTGAAATTTAAGAAACTGTAGGTGTGAGAGACTGAGAAACTGAAGCAGTGTTACACTGTCGATTAAATCACAAAAAGCAGGCCAGGCATGGTGGCTGATACCTGTAATCCTAGAACTCTGCGAGGCAAAGGCCAGGAGTTTGCAGTGAGCTATGATGACGCCACTGCACTTTAGCCACAGAGACAGAGAAAGACCTTGTCTCAAAAAAAAGTGTCAGGATATCAGGACTCAAACAAATGATTCCTTTTAAGTATACTTATCCAAGAGATTCAGCTTCCCCTTTGGAAGACTTTAATGCCCTCTCTCTGGTCTCCAATTTTTTCCCTTCCCTAAGGTCTATTTCCCTTGTACAGAAACGGGTTCTAATTCAGGCCAAATTCAGTCACAGAATCGTGATGTAAATTTCAGAGAAAACATGAATTTTTCCTATTTACCTGAAGAACTTATTTAAATTGTTCAGGCTAATAGAGGAAATGTAGAGGTTCTATGGCCTAGGCAACAATTTAGTCTTGGTTTTAATTTTGAGTCTTTCATTTATATTCTGATACACTTTAGTCACCTCAATGGAAGTATTTATTCAAAGTGGTCTTCTAGAAGAACTATGGAGAAAACATATCTCTATGGAAAGGTAGAAGGCACAGCAGATAAACGTCGTAAGATCAGATTTATTTCAGCTCTGCAAATGACTACCTATTTGATCTTGGGCAAGTCACTTTGCCAGATCATGCCTCAATTTTCTCATCTCTTAAACAAGAGGATGAAGCTGGATACCTTCTCAGCTCATTCAGCTCTGATATTATTTGATTCCAGTGCCAGTGCATAATTTCATCATATACTCCACACAGTTTTATTCCAAAACACATTGACATCATGCTAAATTAGGTTGACTCAAGTTCCCCATGTAAACAATTGTGGCAATTGCCAAAATTTGCTAACAAACAGAAAACAAGTGTGTTTCAAGTTCTTTCCTTTAATGCTCTGAGCACATTTTTGAAGTGTTGAAAAACTGCAAGGTATTTCTGTATGCTGCTCTTTATTTGACTCATTAGATCACACTGAAAACATTTCACAGAGCCTCTTTCCTACCTTTTCTGGAACATTATTCAAAGTCGAGCAAAAATATTTGAACAAGATGTCTTGATTAAAAAAAAAAATACATCTGCGTTATAGAAAAAAAGCAAACACACAAACTAGATGTTAATCGTTCTGTTTGATAAACCAAAGCATATTGATAAGCTCCTGCCAAATATTTGAAATGTATTAGAAATGAGTATAACCTTTGTTGGACAGCGTGCTGGCTGAGCTGTAGAATATAGCCTAAAGGCATCTATAACTAGATAGAGATACCAGAGGATATAGGGTTCTCAGGAAAAACCACAACTGAAATTGTGAAATGTTTTGGAAAGCAAGAATTCCAAACTATCATCTTCCCAGAAGATCTGATTACTCTCATGTGTTCTGATTTCATAGCAAGCACGGATCCAGTTGACATTTGGGAAGAAAGTTTCCCAAACAAACCATCTGTGGCATTCTTGAAAATGTTTCTGGATGGTTATGCATTTTGGGAAGGCCTAGTATCATCGTAACTCAAGTTCGTATCCACTGAGTTTCTTTGATGAAAAGGAACCTCAAGTAAGGACATGATCTCAGACTTTCACATACACTGCTCGTTGGGCACGCAGACTGGTAGCCACTTGACCTTCACTAAAAGCCCTAACACCAGGCAGCTTGACCCAAGGCACAGTGGGAGCCAGCAGTTCTGGCTGTTTCTATTCTTCCTGAATGTTCCATGCGACTCACCTGAATACAGAGCTCCCATCGTCTTTGCAAGTGACTTGATGTTTGAGATCAGCCCAGGCGGCCAAGGAACAAGTCTTCCCTGTCCTAACCTTGTCTCCACACAAAGGCCATGACAGCATGTTTTGTGATGGGAAGAGGAGAAGGGCATCCATGCATGTCTTCCCTAGAAGTTTCTCTGGGCCTCACCTTGGCAGCTTGAGAAGCCAGCCCCCACACATGCTTTCTCTAATGTCCACCACTGTCTTTTACTTCAAATTCACCTTTTCCCCCTCCTTCTTTCCGTGCACAACCAACTCAGGCATTATCACTTTTCTTCTTTACTTGGTTATACCAACCTAGGTGATTGTAGGGGCCCATGGAAAGATGAGCTTTCTCTGTCTTCAAATGAGCAAAGCAGACCAACCCTGTGAAAAAGATGGCAGAAACTCAGACTGGGAAATGAGTAACAAGACACATGCAGCTCTTGCCTCAGCAAAGGTACCAGTAGTACTTCCCTAGCTGTATTTCACTCCTTACTTTAAGTGCCCTAATCTTCTCTGACTCAATTTTCACTCAAAACTAAGTTGTTCTGCTATCTGAAGGAGTGGCTTAGGCATATTAGTTTGTATACATCATTCTTACATTTCCCTTTAAGTCTTGTTAGAAAGATCATATAGTCAGTAAATAATACCCTTAACAAGAATTTTTCTTTTGCATGAGAAGTTTTTACTTTTACTAGGATAGCAAAGGGAGCTTGGCCTTGGGACACAAAAAGGGAGGAACTTCCTCTACTCCCAGGGCAAGTGCTCAGAGATCCCAAAAGAGTAGTCCAGGCACAGCATATGACCGAGACAAGAAATCCTCTAGACCCTGTTACCAGCATCATGGCCAAGACTTGAAAACTTTGGAGGATGGGGAGACAGATTCCTTCTTCCACCCCTACACAAAGAGAAAAAACTACTACCGGGATAGGAGCTGTGGATGATGGAAAGTGTGTTTCTTCTATGGAAAATCCCCCTGCTTTAGAGACTCAGCCAACCCCCAACTTCAAACAGTGATACAAGGAGGCCAACCCCAGGGAAGCTGAACCATCTGGATTTCAATAGGTCACAATCGGCTGCAATATCAACAATAGCCTCAAATAATAACTCCTCAGTGGGCTTACCCAGATCTCAGGCTTTTTCTTCTCTGCTTAAGGTGTAGTAATCAGGACTGACCCTTTGATCTGTGCCATAATTACTGCTGCTCTTGGGAGTCATCAAGTGAAATCCCAAAGAGGAAAAATAAGGGATCCCTTGGTTGCAGGGGACAAGTGCTCAGATTCATTGAATTAATTAATTAATTAATTAATTTATAAAGAGTCTTGCTCTGTCACCCTGGGCAGAGTGCAGTGGCATCATTGTAGCTCACTGCAACCACAAACTTCTGAGCATATGCGATCCTCTTGCCTCAGCCTCCAGAGTAACTGGAACTACAGCCATGTGACACCACACCCAGCTAATTTTTCTATTTTTAGTAGAGATGGGATCTCACCCTTGCTCAGGCTGGTCTCAAACTCCTGAGCTCAAGCAATTTTCCCATCTTGGCCTCCCCAGAGTGCTAGGATTACAGGCGTGAGCTGTAATCAATGAATTACTCTGTGCCTGGCCCAGAGTCATAGAATTTAAATGCATAAATTTTATATCCCAAACTGGGGAAATAAGGAACACTGATTTCAGGATATTATCTTAGTCCATGTGGGCTGCTCTAATAAAATAACATAAATTGGGGAGCTTAAACAAGAGAACTTTATTTCTCACAGTTCTGGAGACTGGAAAGTCCAAGATCGAGAAACCAGCCGATTCAGTGTCTGATGAAGTCCTGCTCCCTGATTCGTAGATGGTGCCTTCTCCCCATGGCCTCCCATGGTGCAAGGAGCCACCCTTGGGCCTCTTTTATAAGGGCACTAATCCCTCTCATGGGAACCCCACCCTATGACCTGATCACCTCATGAAGGCGAAGGCCCCACCTACTAATACCATCACTTTGGGGATAAAGATTTTAACATATGAAACATTCAGACCATAGCACAAGGTATAGGAGCTCAAAGTCATTACATTTGTATACATTTTATATCCAAAACTGGGGAAGTAAGGAATATCAATTTCACATCTGTGGATTTTGGATTGTCCAGCATCCATTTTCTACCAGCTCTCCGATTCCTTTTGAGAATTTGTTTTTTCCCTATTAGATACAGTATGGTGGGACAGTAATCAGGGGCCAAGTCCTTCCTTGCCCAAGGGACCAGCACAAGATTCCACTTCAGCCTACTGAATGCCCTTTCCCCAGTGTTTAAATCTGAGCATAGGGTCAAAGGGACCGGAAATGAATAGAGCCCATTCCAACTTCATGGATGCTTCTGGCTGGTCTCTGAAATGTCCTGTTTCTATGCTCCAGAAGCTGCTTTATGCCTTGCCACATCCCTAGCATGTCTTTGAGGCTCCTGGCAATTCTGTGAGCCTCAATATCCTTCCAATAAATTCCCTCTAGCTTTAGTTAGCCACAATTCATTTCAACTGCTTGTAATCAAAGGCATGTAACTAACACCAACATTTATACAACAATCCACAGTTTACAATGCATTTATTCATTTAGTACCCCATTTCACTCCCACAACGCTCTGACATTAGTAGACCAGATATTATTCACACTTTGTATGTGGGGAAAAAAAAAACTCAAAGGATTTAAACAACTTTCTTATGTTCTCACAGCAAGGAAGTGTCCCCCAACTCAAAACTTTTAGAGTCACAATCAGTGCTCTTTTCACTGGAGTAAGGTATGAGTCTCTCATCTGTTCCCCATAAAGCAGCAAAAGGAAGACAAGTTAATTGGAAACACCCATGTTCTTTTGCTAGCATTCATGTGACTAATATAATGGGCCTCTTTTAAAAGTTTTCTTTTAATGCACAGGGCTCTAGATGTAAAAACATTCTTTAATATACTGTAGCAATGTTAATGGGGTCAGATCACAACAGAGTGACATATTTACATTTGGAAATAGTGAAAGTAATGACAAAGGGACTCTCATGCCACCTGTAACTGTTGTCTTTTAGAGGAGAGAAACCTAAGTCCATCATCACTATAGAAAAAAATGTCTTCCTCAAAACACAAATATACACTCCTGTGTCCCCAAAGAGGACTAACACCACGAGGAACCTGAAAACTGGCCATGCCTGGGCAGTATCTGAAAGTTATTCCTCTAACTGTGGAGAATTCCAAGCTTTTTTCTTTATCCATAAGGACAAACTTTAAAGTATCATTCAAATTGAATTGATTATTGCAAGATCTGTCTGAAGCCAATAATATTCTTTTGATATCTCAAATTACTAGATAATTTGTCTGAAGTCACATTTCAGGTCCTCAGCAATATTTGGTGCTGAAGGCAAATAATTAGGTCTAGAATGACCTCACTGAGAAACCCCTCAAAGCATAGGCCCCACCTAACACCAGAACTAAACTAGAGGAATCGAGAATGTCCAGTCCCAGCATCATTCTTAGGCTCCTCTCGTGAAACAAGTGTTTCTCATAGAAAACTGCAGAAAAACTCACTTCCTGATATTGTCTGCTTTATTATCCTACACTATTTCTCAATTTAAAAGAAGGAACCCTTCATGAAAATGTCTGAAATATAAGCGCTAAAGAAACAGACATGACAGGAACCAGTTCATAGACATGTTGAGTTCATGCAGGCTTTAAAATTTTTTATTTATATATAAAATGTCTGCTTTCAACATCTATCCTAGGTCCTTTTATAATAAAAACACTGTCTAGATAAAATGTATTTTGTAAATATTAGTCATTTCATGACTTTATATACAAAATAGAGGGACAAAACTTTTCTTTCAAAGTCCCAAAATACTAAAATCGAATGTTCTTTTACACTTGGGAAAATGTGGAAAAAATGTTCCTCCTTAATATGTATGTATAAAAACAAATTGAACTACTTGAAACTCTTGGTATCACTCACACTTAAGTACATATTAACTGACTCCACCGTTGGTTCTACTGGGTTGACTTAATGTGCCTCTTAATTTTTACAAAATTGATTTATGGAACCAAAACTATTAATAAAATCTCTATGACCCTAAAATGTAAGTCAAACTCTAAAACTGACCAGCAAGCCAAACAAATACATGAAGTAAAGCAGAAAAGAATAAAAGGATTTATATAAAGTGGCATGATCACATAATTATATGATGTTCCAAAGGAGTGTTTCCAAAACACCTATGAAAAGAGATTTATAAAACTGTTCTTTTTATTCCTAGATGAAAAGCAGATCTAAAATTGTTCCTAGAGTGATGATTGCACAGCACTAAGTTCAATGTTAGGGCTGCAAATCAAAGTTGACACCTCTCTTAACTGTGCCTTCCTTTAGTGAGGTTTCTTCTTCTAGCTTAGTAGTTTGTTACTAATTCTATTGTTGATTACTGTACATATATGTATATCAATCTCTACTGTAGGGCAAGCACATGGTTAAAATTCCTGTGGATAACAGCTACTTTTAATATATAAGCCAAACATTGTCAAAGAAAATAAAATGTTTTAGAAAAATCAAGAGGCTAATTTGTAGGGTGTGATTTTGGAGGGTTGGGAATGGGAGTATTGTTGAGATAGGTTTTTCTTTTTTTTTCCTTTGATAGCTCTCCTCTGACAGAAAAATTTTGATATTATAAAGAATATATTCTTTTGAAGCTTTTTTATTCTCTCTTTACTCCATTAAAAATGTTTTATAAATAATTAGAGTACACAAATGTTTTGGGAATATAATCGAATCCTGCTTTATGTGGGATTGAGGGGTGAGAAAGAAGGGGTGTCCATAATTTGCTGCTTTCCCTGGCCTTTCTGTTGCTCTCTGTTTACACATCTGACAGGCTCTATCTAAGAATCTAAGATGTTGAAATAGATCAAATTTCTTTTTCCCTCTCCCCAGGTTAATGACATTTGCTGTGAAGGGCGAGTGATTAGTATAGAATTGGGAGCTGGAGACAAGGAGCCAGAGGCTGGCTCTCAGGACTAATACCCTCCATTTATCTGGAGAGAGCATTGTGAAAGTTCCAAGCTATTCATCTACATAAATAACATTGCCACCCACCTGGCATTTTCTCAGAGGCACGCCTCTGATAGCCTCTCTCTAGTTTCTGCAGAGAACAAATTTAAGTACCACAGCAAGTTACCTTGCGGTGTTATATATTGTTTGTTACAAAACGCTCATTTGTGGAAAAGGAAAAACAAAGTTTTAGAATCATTTGGTTTTTACCACTTCTCTAAATATTCTGTTTCCCAGATTCATCACCCACCATTTATTCATCAGGCTTGGCTCCAAATACATTTTGACAATCTTCCAAATCCAAATATACCCTCAAAGGATGAAAAATCACTGATAATGTTCTCTTTTGAATGTGTCAGAGACTACGGAGAGTGCTGATAAAGCCTCCCTAACAATGAAGCGGGGATGCTAGAGCCAGCTTTTGTCAGAATGATATTGATTATACAAGAAGGATATTTTAAAGCTAATCAAGACACCCTGTGCCCTACACACACACACACACACACCTCAAGGTCTTGAAACAAGGCGAATTATTAGTAAATAATAGTATACTAAGGTAGAAACAAAGAGAAAAACTCATCAAATTCAGTTATTTTGAGAGAGATTATCTAAGTCTCCTATTCACATCACATTCTATGGTGGCAGCAACTCTGAGTCTCACTAATGGTGAAAAGTGCATGCCTTATATTTGTTTGCATTATATTCCTGGATCTCTATACATACCAACTATCCAAATGATGAGAAATCTCTTAGTCCTCTCGAATTTTCTCTGTGCGTATGGTGTTATTTCAGGAACCAGAGTATGAAGAGTTTTCACACTTCTTAAAAATAAGAATGTCTCATGTCATTTTTCTCATGGATACTGCAATAAATATATTAGTTCCAAATGGTTGGGTTTTCACTCCCACGTAACTAACTCTAAGGCAACGCTCTAAGTATTCTTCAGCACGTGGAATCACAGAAGTCCAGAGGGAAAATAAAGGTCAGGATATGTGAACCTTAACTCCTGAATGAACGGAGGTGCCTGGAGTTGCTGACATCCAGAACTGTTGAAGAATGGCATTTCTTAGGTAATTATGATCTCAGCCAGTTCTAATGGAGCGATAATAGTCTGGCAGGTCCTGTGGATGGTGTATGTTTCAGAGCCCTCACAAGTTCCAAGGAAAGAAAGTTATTCTTTTTCCTCAGGAAAAAAGAATAATTGACCTATTGGGACAAAGGAGAAAATTGACTACAGTTCCTCTGGCACTAGGGTCCCTTGTCATCTAGAAAATAGTGATTGGATTACAGAGTGGATTAGCATAATTTAGTGGCAAAAGCACTCGTAACCATTTATCTTCTGGACAAATGGCTACTGAACCACGTTTCTTCAATCCCTTCCCTTCTACCTGCCTCAGTTTGGTAGGAAAAAGGGGATGGGGGACCAAAGGAGTATGATGTAACTCTAAAACACTAAAAACACAAGACCACATAGCCCAGGAAGTATCCACTGTAAGTAAGGATGACAAGTGCTGCATATAGTATCATTGGATCTGTAGATTTCATACAGCTAAGTGAGGGTGGCCATTTTGAATAACTATGTTCCTCTACGTTGAACTAATTTGATGAACTACTTTAGGGTTTTAATGAGTCCTTTTTAAAAAACTACAGTAATACATATATAGTATAAAAAGTCAAACACTACAGGATTGGTTTTAAATTTTAAAAAATTGTCCTCATCTCATTCTTCCCCCTTTCTTCACCCCAGGGTCCTGCTTTCCAGAGACAATCACCTTAACCTTATTATTTTTAGTTATTTAGTGCCCCTAAATAATATGTTATACTGAAATTACTGATTTTGGGGAAGGTATTCTATTTCAACTTGAAGATAAAGATTTATCTAGGTTAAGACTAAAAACCAATCAAAGTGCTTGGATTAATGTGACATGTAAAATAGAGTTCACTGGAAAGCTAGGTGGTGTACCAAGATCCTGTTTTTCTCTTCACAGATTCAAAGTCATGGCATTTGTGGCATTCAAAGGAGAAGGATCAAGTGAACCATACAGTCAAATGAATGACCTTTTCTTAGAAGTCATTAGTTGTAAGAAATCATACGATATTTGAGTTTGCTTTTTACTTAGACCGTTATTCTCTTGTAATATTTTTGCTGTATTTATTTTGCTTTATTATTTTCTGAGTTTTGTAATTGTTTTTCTTTTTTGGAAGAAAAATAAAAAACTCATATGCCATTTTTTATCCATAAAATGTCACCTTTTCTGGGAAGCCTCCTAGGCTCCCCAAGGTGAGGTAATGCCCACCTTTAAGCTCCCATAGCATATATTTTTGTTTGTAGCTTTAGGTTAATAAAAGACTAGCTAGAACAGAGTCCTCAGTATATTGCATTATAATTATACATTTAGGTCTGTATTTACTAAGGTAGACTATGAATTCATTAAAGAGAAAAAAAAATCGTATTATCTTATCATGCCCTACCTCCAGCATAGTGCCCAACATATAGTACATGTTCATTACCTTTGTTGTATAAATAAACAAACATAGTCTGTGAACACATACCTCTCTAGTAAATGTGAGTATTCACTCATCTTAACCACCCACATTCACCCTTTTTTCTAGGTTTATTTGGGAACATCTAAAATTAGAGAACAATGTAAGTTTTAAGCTGTTTTCTTAAAAATTCCAGAAAATATAGTCACATATTATCTTCTGACCTTGAAAACAAGAATGATCATAAAAATATACAGATTCTCCTTCTTTTCACTCTCCATTTATAAGCATCTCATTTAAAATATATATTTTACTAAGAACTGGAAGACAGAGTATCAGAAAGGCTTGAATTCATCTAAATTACTTTCTTTTGCTTTTAAAGGCAACCATATTTCATAAAGACATAGAATATAAATATGATATAGACTATATAAATTTAAAGGCATAGATTATGTAAATATAAAGACATGGACCAACTCCTATGCTAGACAAATGGGATCCACCGTCTCTTTGCCATGGTAATCAAATTTTTCTCAAAGTAACTTGTGATTACAAGTTTCTGAGGGGCATTTCAAAGTTTCTCCTATTTCGTGCTGTCACACTTCTTGTTATGACAGAACATTAAGACAATAATCACAAAATTCAAACTATATAACCTTTAAAAATGACCTCACATTTATTAGAAGGGATTCTTTAATTGTAAATGGATTCAAATCCCCAATCAAAAGACAGAGATTGGCAAAATGGATTTTAAAAATATGATCCAACTATATGCTATCTACAATAGACTTACTTGGGATCCAAAGACACAAATAGATTGAAAAGATGAAAAAAGATACTCCAGACTCCAAAGCAAGATGTCTGACAAGAGACATCACTTGCCAAATCATCCCAGAGGGAAGGAAGGGTTTCAGATAAAGGACAAGGAGGAATGGGCACAGCTCAGGTGTAGTTCAGAGGAAGAAGGACTGGAGCCTGCCAGGGACTTCGTGGAGAGAAATCATGAAGCAGAACAGGAAGAGAAAAAAGATATCAGCGAGGATCAAACCCAGAGAAGCTTAGAGCCCAGTGAAGGAGTAAGGATGGTTTCTGTTTCTTCTTCCCACTCACCTTTGGTCATCAGTGGGCTACTGATTGCTTGGAAGCTTTTCCACCCTAATGAGCCCAAGCATTGCTGCAGCCACTGAAATGTGTGAAAACTTGTGTGATCTAAGAACTTGGACATTCAGTGTGGGCATCCTTCCAGGAAGAGGGACAAGAGAAGCTGAAGTCCTGGCTCTTTTCCATTCAGACTTTTTTCCTCCCCTGTCCCTTTCCTGCCCACTGCAGCTGGGAGGGAAGATTGAGCTGAGACTTTTGGGAGTGGTTGCCTTTCCCCCTCCTGGAGTGTCCTTCAGTCTGAGGTCAACACAGTGGGGCCCACACCTTTCCCCTTGAGGACCTTCAGTGAACTCAGGGCTGCTGAGTGTGGGAGTTCCCTCCCTGCCAGCACTAGGGGATTTTTCCCCTCCTCCCAACCCCCATTGCTTGATTTCCACTAAGTTTTACATTCCTCTGTGCATATGTGTGCTCATCAGTTAGTTCCAGTATAATAATGAGGACATATGGTGTTAGTTTTTTCATTCTTGGGATACATCACTTACAATAATGGTCTCCAATTCCATCCAAATTGTTGCAAAAGCCATTAATTTGTGCTTTTTTAGAGCTGAGTAGTACTCCATGATATACACATATCACATTTTGTTACTCCACTCATGAATTGATGGGCACTTGGGTTGATTCCACATCTTTGCAATTGTGAAATGTGCTGCAATAAACATTCTAGTGCAGATGTCTTTTTTGATTAAATGATTTCTTTTCCTTTGGGTAAATACCCAGTAGTGGGATTGCTAGATCAAATGGTAGGTCTACTTACAGTTCTTTGAGGAATCTGCACACTGTTTTCTATAGAGGTTGTACTACTTTGCAGTCCAACCAACAATGTAGAAGCATTCCTTTCTCTCTGCATCCATGCCAACATCTGTTGTTATTGGACTTTTTAATAAAAGGCATTCTAATGGAGGTAAGGCGATATCTCAGTGTGGTTTTAACTTGCTTTTCCCTGAGGATTAGTGACCTTGAGCGTTTTTTCATGTGTTTATTGGCTATTTGTGTATCTTCTTTTGAAAAGATTATGTTCATGCCTTTTGCACACTTCTTAATGGGGTTGTTTGTTCTTCTCTTTTTGATTTGCTTGAGTTCTGGGTAGATTCTGGATATCAGTCCTTTATCGGATGTATAGCTTGTGAATATTTTCTCCCATTCTATAGATTATCTATTTGCTCTGTTGATTATTTCCTTAGCTGTGTAGAAGCTTTTTAGTTTAATGAAATCCCATATGCTTATTTATTTATTTTTCCCATTTAAAAAATTTGTTTTATTATACACTTCTATTAGGATACATTTTTAGATCTAATTATATTGGAGGTGGGGAGCCATACTAAAACAAGAACCTTAGAGACCCTTGAAAACTGTTAGAGTATTCTAGGGAAGAACAAAACAGAACAAAACAAAAACAACAAAGACGTTAATATGAGTACTTTCTGAGCTTAAAACCTCTAATGCCTGATTTTTTTTTTTTTTTGTCAATTCCTTTCATTTCTTCACTTCCTTCCTTTCCCCTCCTATTTTTTTCCCTTGGCTTTTTTTCTTTTTATTTTTATTTCAGAATATTATGGGGGTGCAAACATTTTGGTTACATGAATTACTTTTGTACAATTTGAGTCAGTTATAAGAGTGCCCATCACCCAAATAGTGTGCACTGTACCTGTTAGGTGTATATTTACCTATTCTTTCTTACTCCTTCCCAACTGCTTGGTTTATGTTGAGTTTTATTTACATATGTACACATGAGTGTTGATCAATTAGTTCCAATTTAATAGTGAGTGTATGTGATGTTTGTTTTCCATTCTTGTGATACTTCACTTAAAAGAATGGTCTCCAGTTCCATTGAGGTTGTTACAAAATATATTAGTTCACCAATTTTTTTATGCCTGACTAGTACTCCATGATATACATATACCAAATTTTATGGGCCCAGCATGTTTCCGCTGCATGACTCTGCTATCGCATATACCAAATTTTATTAACCCACTCATGTATTCATGGGCACTTCAGTTGATTCCACATCTTTGAGATTGTGAATTGTGCTGCAATAAACATTCTAGTACAAGTGTCTTTTAGATAAAATGACTTTTTTCCTTTGAGTAAGTTCTCAATAGTGGGATTGCTGGATCAAATGATAGTTTGATCTTTAAGGTAGATCTGTTTGCAGATGATATGACCTTATATGTAGAAAACCCTAAAGATTATACACACAAAAATGTTGGAACTAGTAAATGAATTTAGCAAAGTAAAAAGATACAGAGTTAACACACAAAAATTAGTTGCATTTCTGTATACTAAAAGTGAGGTATCTGAAAAGGAAATTTTTAAAAAATTTCATCTATAATAGCATCAAAAAATACTTAGCAATTAAATTAACTAAAGAGGTGAAAGACTTGTACAAAGAAAACTACAAAACATTGCTGAAAGAAATTAAAGACAAATGAATGGGAAATACAACGTATGTTCATGGATTGGAAGACAATATTGTTAACATACTCATACTACCCAAAGCAATCTATAGATTACAATGCAACCCCTATCAAAATCCCAATGGTTTTTTTTTTTTTTTGGAGAAATAATAAAGAGCTATCCTAAAATTCATATTTTAGAATCTGAATTAGTCAAAGCAATATTAAACAGAAGAATAAAGCTGACTCATCCTACTTAATTTGAAAACTTAGTACAAAGCTATGATAATCGAAGCAGTGTGGTACTGGCATAAAGATAGATATATAGACCAAATAAAACAGACAACCCAGGGATAAATCCCTACATATATGATCAAATGATTTTTGACAAGGGTACCAAGACCATTCATTGGGGAAAGGACAGTTTTTTCAACAAATGGGGCTGAGAAAACTGGATATCCACAGGCCAAAGAGTGAAGTTGGACCTTTATGTAACACCATATATAAAAATTAACTCATCCATCGATGGATCAATGACCTAAATGTAAGACCTAAAAATATAGAACTCTTAGAAGAAACCATAAGGGAAAAGCATATAGCATTGTATTTTTCAATGATTTCTTGACTATCACACCAAGGCACAGGCAGCACAAGAAAAACATGGACTTGTAAAAATTTTTAAAAATTGTGTATCAAAAGACACTATTCACAGAGTAAAAAGGCAACTCAAAGAATGGAATAAAATATTTTCAAACCATGTATCTGATAAGGGATTGATATCCAGAATATATATGCAGTGCCTAAAACTCAACAACAACAACAACAACAAATAAACCACTGGATTCAAAAATAGGCACAGGACTTGAATGGACATTTCATTGAACAGAACATATGCACTGTAGGTGGGAATACAAAATGGTACAGTCACTGTGGAAAACAGTATGGTGATTCCTCAAAGTATTAAAAATAGAATTACCATACGATCCAACAATTCCACAACTGGGTATAGATATAATTTAGAGATACTATGGGTTTGGTTCCAGACCACCACAATAAAACACTATCATAATAAAGCAACTCACTCAAATTATTTAGCTTCCCAGTGCATATGAAAGTTATGTTTATACTATACTGTACTCTATGAAGTGTGCAGTAGTAATCAAGTTCTAAAAATATATATACATACCTTAATTTTAAAATATTTTATTGTTAAAATACACTAATGATCATCTGAGTCTGCAATGACTCATCATTCTTTTGGTGTTGGAGGATCTTGCCTCAATGTGGATGCCTGCTGACTGATTAGGGTGGTGGTTGCCAAAGGTTGGGTTGGCAATTTCTTGGAATAAGACAACAATGAAGTTTGCCACATCTATTTACTCTTCCTTTCACAAATGATTTCTCTGTAGCATGTAATGCTATTTGACAGCATTTTATCCAGAGTAAACCTTTCAAAATTGGAGTCAAGCCTCTCAAACTCTGTCATTGCTTTATCAATTATATGTAATAGTCTAAATCCTTTATTGTCATTTCAACAATGTGTATGGCATCTTCACCAGGAGTAGATAACATCTCAAGAAACCACTTTCTTTGCTCATACATGAGAAGCAACTTCTCATCTGTTCAAGGTTGATCATAAGTTTTCCTCCGTTCAGTCATATCTTCAGGCTTCACCTCTAATTCTAGTTCTTTTGCTACTTCTACCACATCTGCAGTGACTTCCTCTACTGAAGTCTTGAACCCCTCAAAGTCATCTATGAGGGCTGAAACCAAATTTTTCCAAACTCCTGTCAATATTGCTATTTTGATCTCCTCTCATGAATCATGAACATTCTTAGTGGTATCTACAATGGTGAATCCTTTTCAGAAGTATTTTAATTTACTTTGCCCAGATCCATCAGAGTAATCACTATCTATGGAAGCTATAGCCTCATGAAATGTATTTTTTCAATAAAACCTGAAAGTCAAAATTGCTTTTTGATCCATGGGCTACAGAATGGATGTTATGTTGCACACATGAAAATGACAATCATCTCCTGGTACACCTCCATCAGAACTCCTGGGTGCATTTTCCATGAACGGTAATATTATGAAAGGAATCTTTTTTCTGAATAGTAATTCTCAATAGCGAGCTTAAAATATTCAGTAAATCACACCACAAACAGATGTGCTGTCATCCAGGCTTTCTTGAAAGCATATGCAGAGTAGATTTAGCATAATTCTTAAGGGCTTTAAAATTTTCAGAATGGTAAATGAGTATTGCCTTCAACTTCCAGTTACCAGCTGCATTAGCCGCTAAGAAGAGAGACAGCCTGTCCTTTGAAATTTTGCCATCAGGAATTGACTTCTCTAGTTATGAAAGTCTAAGATAAAATCTTCTTCCAATAGAAAGCTGCTTTATATAACTTGAAAATCTGTTACTTAGTGTAGTCACTTTCATCAATAATCTTAACTAGATCCTCTGGATAATTTGATGCACCTTCTACATCAGCACTTGCTCCTTCACCTTGTACTTTATATTATGGAAATGGCTTCTTTCCTTAACCTCATGAACCAACCTCTGCTAGCTTCCAACTTTTTTCGGAAACTTCCTCACCTCTCTCAGCTTTCAAAGAATTGAAGAGAGTTAGAGCCTTACTCTGGATTAGGCTTTGGCTTAAGGGAATGTTGTGGCTGGTTTGATCTTCTATCCAAACCACTCAAACTTTCTCAATATCAGCAATAAGTCTGTTTCACTTTCTTACCATTTGTGTATTCACCGAAGTAGCACTTTTAATTTCCTTCAAGAACTTTTCTTTGCATTCATAACTTGATTAACTATTTGGTGCAAAAGGTCTAGCTTTTGGCCTATCTTGGCTGTCAACATGCCTTCCTCATTAAGCTTAATCATTTATAGCTTTTGATTTAAAATGAGAGACATGTTAACTCTTCCTTTCACTTGGACACTTAGAGGCCCTTGTTAAGTTATTAGTTGGCCTAATTGCAATATTGTATCTCAGGGAATATTGAGGCCCAAGGAGAGGGAGAGAGATGAGGGAACAGCCAGTGAGTCAAGAAGTCAGAACACACACATTTATTAAGCTCACTATCTTACACAGGTAGAGCTTGTAGTACCCCAAAATAATTACAATAGTAACATCTAAGATCACTGATCACATATCACCATAACATATAATAATAATGAAAACATTTGAAATATTGCAAGAATTACCAAAATGTGACACAGAGACATAAGTGAGCACATGCTGTTGGAAAAATGGCACTGAAAGACTTGCTTTTGTGAAAAACACATTATCTGAGAAGCACAATAAAGTGAAGCAAGTAGAATGAAGTATACCCAATGAAGTATGTTTCAAAATAATTGAAAGTGGTGTCTTCAAGAGATATTTATGTACCCATTTTCATAGAAGCATCATTCACAATTGCTAAAACATGGAAGCAACCCAAGTTTTTGTTGATATATGAACGAATAAGCAAAATGTTGTATATATGTACAATGGAATATTATTTAGCCTTAAAAGGGAAGGAAATTCTGACATATGCTACAACATGTATGAATCTTAAGGACATTGTACTAAGTAAAATAAGCCAGTTACAAAAGGGCAAATACTGGATGACTCCACTTACATGAAGTGTCTAAAGTAGTCAGACTCTTAGGAACAGAAAGTAGAATGGTGGTTTCCATGGACTATGGGGAGAAGAAAATGGGAAGTGATTATTTAGTGGGAATAGAGTTTCAGTTTTACAACATGAAAATAATTATGGAGATGAATAGTGCTGATGGTTGAATATTATGAATGTAATTAATACCACTGAATTGTATAATTAAAAATGGTTAAGGTGTCAAATTTTATATGGTTTTTACCACCCTAAAAATATGGAAAAGAAAATGGAAAAAAAACCACTACCAAAAGTTGACCAATAAGGAATGGCCAAATAAAATATGACCCATCTATAAAATGGGGAACTATGCAGCAATTTAGAAGAATAAAGTAGTCTAGAATGCAATCTTTTAAAAAAAATCTCCCCAACACATTGTTGTCTATACAGAGTACAGTTTCTACAGAAGCATATCATTTATGTCAGACAGCAATAGGGCATACTTTTTAAAAGTATCATCCCTGATGTGAATCCTGGCCCTGCCACTTACTGACTGTGCAACCCTAGGAAAGTTATTTATACAATCTGGGTTTTTCATTTTCTTGTAAGTAATATGGGGATACAAATAATACTTAACTTCATAGAGTTGAGAGGATTAAATTTAACATTCTTATAATAGTGCCTGGTACATAGTAAGTACTAAAGAAATATTAGCTATCATTATTAATCTTTTAAAACTTAACAAACAAATATAATATTTTCTTTATGCACACATGTATATCACAGGTGTACACACACATATACATTCAAAGAAAGTGGTCTTGACAGGTATGTGCAAATATGGAAATAATGATTATGAGTAGAGAGGGAATTTGGCTTAGAGATGTGTCAGAAGGACCATTTATTGAATAAGGATTCTTTTCCCCAGTGTATGTTATTGTCGGTTTACCCTTGGCAAGGTAGAGAATATTTCTATCAACCCAGAGACTTCTCTTGTACCTTTACAATAACCTCTATTTTCTTTGATGAGCACCTATTCTGATTTCTATCATCATAGATAACTTTGACTTTTCTTCAACTTTATTTAAATGTAATAATATAGTATTTACTCTTCTTTCTTCTTAAGTTCAGTATATCTTTGAGTCATCCATGTTGTTGCATATATTAATAGTTTATTTCTTTTTATGGTAGAGTGGTATTCTATTGTATAAATCTGTCCCAGTTTGTTTATCTAGTCTTTTATGGGTAGAGACATATGAGGTGTTTTCAGTGTTAGCTGATTATGGATAAGCTGTTATGAACGTTCACATACAGGGTTTTTCTGGACATAATTTTTTCTTAACATGGAGTACAATTATTGAGTCTTCTATATATATATGGTTTACTTTTTTATGTGGGTCTTCTAAACAGTTTTCTAAAAAGCTCATACTATATCACTCTTACCAGTGATACATGAAAATTCTGGCTGTTGCACTTACTTGCCAACATTTGAAATTCACAGTCTTTTTGACAACAGCTATTCTAGTAGTTTGAAGTGGTAACTTATTGTGGTTTTAATTTGCATTTCTTCATGATTAGTGATGTTGAGTATGCTTTCATTAGCTTGACATTTATATAGATATTCTTATTTGAAATGATTGCTTAGAATGCTAACAAATTTTTAATGGGACTGTGGGTCTTTCATTGTTGTAGGAGTTATTTGTTTATTCTGGATTTGTATCCTTTGTTAAGAATATGAATTGCAAATATTTCCACTCAATATGTGGCATAGCTTTTAATTTTCTTGTCTTTTGAAGTGCATAAGTTATTAATTTTGCTGAAGACTAATTTATCAGTTTTTTCTTTATGGTTAGGGGTGCTTGTGTCCTCTCCAGAAAGTCTCTTGCCTATATCAATATCACAGAGGTATCCTTGGTGTTTTCTTCTAGAAGTTTTATCGTTTTAGCTTTTAAGTATAGGTTTATGTCCCATCTTGAAGTAATTTTTGCATATGGTATTAAGACAAAGTACAAGGTTTTTTTTTAAGAATTTAATATCCAATTTTTCCAGCATCATTTACTGAAAAGATCTTTCTTGTCTCACTGTTGTATTTAAAGTGTTAAAAATATGACATAAACATAGTGAAAGCACATGTTTAAATATATAAAATATTGCAAAATAAAGATTATAGTGTTTTTATAGTGTTTAAGAATATTTGAATTACCTTCCAGTATTGACACTCCATATATGTATTTCAATACTAAAGGAAACAGTGGCTGTCTTAGAATTATTAAGCATGATATGTTTATACTGTAATTTAAACTTACATATAGCTATACAAAATTTTTGCTTTTCCTTCTGACTTTAGAACAGAATCCTTGAAAAATATATGAATACACTCCACTTATTATAATTGAGAAGAACACTAGCCATTGTGGAGGCCTTGGTGTTCACTGAATTTGACAAGTATAGCATTCTACCAATAAAGAAATAAAGTATTTTCTGCTAATGAGCAGTAGTCATATCTAGAAAAACCTAAGCATTGCAAATGTCCCAAGTAGCAAAGTAAGCTCTAGTGTCAAATAGAGGAAATAGTACACACGTTAAACATTTCCATTAAAAAGGACTGTATAATTTTAGATAGTAGGTCATATTCTTTTTCTGTTTTTGTAGGAAAAAAATATATTGCACAGAAACAAAATTTGCATCCCTACTGTTGGTAAAATAGATATACTGTAGACTAACAACAGACCTACATCTGCATCCACAGTGATAGCTCAACTTGTCACTTGATCTTGAATGCCATCTCAACTGCCAGCATTGCTATCACCCTGAAATGTGATATAAAGTTTATGAAATTGCTCAAGGGCATAAGTGACTGGTGACTTTACACCTATCCCTAAAGCACCAAACCACTATCATTTAGTAAACATGTATGTACTCATCACGTCAGCACTAATAACCAAAAAGAAGATTTAACAATGATCTAGACTGACAGACTACATCAGTGCTGGCATTTGACAAGGTAAGTCTCAGAGAAGTGTGTTTCTATGGACAGGAAGACTACTACTCCCAAAGGGAAATGAACCTATAGAATGTGGTTTGGAAGTAGGTTTGCAGTGGAAAATTTTTGTTTACATTTAGGACAGGAAGAAAAATGGATTTAGATGCCATCAAGCAACATAGAATTATGAAGTACCAAAAGGTATTCCCATGGAGGTATTTAAAATCTCCTATGGAAAATTACGAGAAAAAGGAAAATATTTTGTTTTCTTCTAAACCTACATATTGATAATTTCTTAGAAATGGAATTTTTGATTAGATGACCTATGAATATCTATTTTACCTTATGTTTTTGTAATTTCATACTATTGGACAGTAATTCCTTAAATTACCATAAAGCGAACACAATTTTGAAATCTAAGCAATACATGATTTTATATTAAATAGTAATCTATAGAGGTATTTAGATTCTTAAAAAGAGCCTTTTTATATATGTATCAAACTTTTGCAATAATAACTTAAGATCCACAGGGGGAAATAGAAGAGAATAAAATCTTTGGTGCAGTTAATGTTTATCATTAGTACTGTAGGCTCATTTTATATAATTGATATGTTACAAGATTTTCAGGAGATTCTTCAAGTTTGCTTTAACTCCTTTCAGAACCTAAACCCCCTTCTTTGAGCACTGGTATTATAGACCCTCATTCACCTGGTTATAGCCCAGCATCTCAGAGTGGCTACCAGACTCTTTCTAGTGAGAACTTACTATTAAACTGAGAGGAAGCAAACCACTTTGGGTTGATTCCTTAATACAGATGAAATGTAAACTCTGCAGCTGTAGGCCTAATCTTCAGACAGAACAAAACAGATGTACAGAGTGAGGCAGAGATGAGAGAAAGTTTCCTTGGTTTCCAGGGTCCTTCCAAGAAAGTCTTTCAAGAGACCTAGCTGACTATGGTCTCTTGAGAAACCCCAGAATTTTGCCAAGATATGTCCATTTCTGATTATTATTTATGATGGCTTCAGTTGGTTTATGTTATTTGTAACCAAAAGAACATCGACTAAGGAAAAACAGAACTGCTCCTACGGTAATAGCAATCTCTTATAATGTTTTAGTTTGGGTTACGCTAAAACGGGCACTGAGATTAGTACTTGAATACAGAAACTTACTTGTGCTGCCACTAACTATCAGGCTGAAACTAACTAAAATGCCAAAGGAACTTTATTAATTTCTAAAGAGAAGACATTTTTCTTTGTTTGAATGTGTGTAAGTCTAATTATAATTATGTATAAATTTAAAACACCTATATATAATATAAACCATTACTTAAAACTTTTCCTTTGCAAACTCTACTAATCCTAGGAGATGCAAGTAAAGACAAAGAATACAGCTATTATCTGTTAACATCTTTATTCTTGCTAGAAAGTTAGGGTAAATATTTCATTTTGGCTGAAGTTAGGTCCAAACTTATTTAGAAAGAGGTGCATATGTCTTACAAATTCCTCCACAAATAGTAGATCTTGAGGCAAATTACTTGAAATGCAAGTAATTTATTTTGGAGGTGATCTCAGGAAATGGGAAAACTAGACCTGAAAAAAAAAAACAAAAACAAAAAACCCACAAACAGAGAATTTGTTTTCAAACAAGTTGCTGCTATAGGAAACTGGTGCTTAATCATATGGGGAAATTTTGGGAGCCAAAGTAGAACATATAGTAAATCAGTTGAGGGTTGAGGGAGCTAAGGTATTTACACCAAATTTCATCAGCCATAGGTTGAGGGCAGCTCCTAGGAGGCATTAATTCCCTGATATTTCATGCTTGTCATGTAGGGGCAAAAAAGCAGACTCTGAAAGCAAGATACAAACCCAAAGCAAGAAATGTACATAGGCCCTGGCTCTTGGAAGGCGGACAGATGTGCACTGAAGCCAAAAGGATGAATAAGAAGTAGTCAAGTGCAGGCGCTGCAATGCATAAGATGCTATATTGTAAGATTATTTTAATCCTTTTTTGGCTGTGTAGTACAGATAAAACATGTGAAAGTCCTTTGTGAGTTGTAATGATTCAAATAAGTGAGGAGGAAGATGGTTTGTCTACCCAACCTCCTCCTTCCCCCTCAATCAACAAATGAATAAACATGAACTGGGTTTGGAGAATACCTCCCCTGAAATGTTTCTGTATGAATGAACTTTAGAATAATGCTGCTCTTTATGGAGCCGAGGTAAAATATTGTAGCTGCCTGATAACAGCCTGCCACATTACAAATCACCACTTGCAAGGTTACACAAGGTGCCTTTAGAAAAAGCTAAATGAATTACTTCAAATAGTATGTTTGTATTCAAAAGGGAAATAGCTGGTAGTTTGGGAATGACAGTCTTTTCTTTTGGTTTCAAAAGGCCCATTGCCATACTTTGCCTTTCCGTTTGCTGCTGGAAGCTGAAAGCCTGCAGTGAACAGGTGAATAGAAGATATTTCTAATTGAGGAAGAAAATAAGAAAAGAATTTTTGTGAAGTAGTCACAAGGTCTGTCATTTTACTATTGTAATATTTATAGGCGTTTGGGTTGGTTAAACTAAATGTAATTGAAAATGTAACACTTAGCTGATTCATTTTCTTAATTCTTCCTCAATTAACTTTATTTTTTTAAATGTCTCCTCAATTCATTTAATTTAATTACTAATGATGTGTCTTAAACACACACACACACACACACACAGACTCTCTCTCTTTCTCTCTCTCTCTCTCTACATACCTGTTACTCTAATCCTGTTATTTCTGCCCATGAGGGTGGAAGCTAATGAATTAGCAGATTTGGTTTGTAGTTAAGAGGAAACAGCTGCATTTCAGTAAGGGTGGCATGCAGGAGACAGTCTTTTCAGTGGTATGTTTTATCCTCCCCCCTATCATTTAATAACTTTTGATATGGACGAGATCAAATAAGCTCATTTTCTGTATAATATTTTAGTAGGTATTGCATCATCAATACTTTTAGGAGCCTCTATTGAATGCCTTAGTTAAGTTTTAAGTGAAACTTTACGCTTAGTAGTTCTCTGATAGTTTGTAAATCCAAGCTCATTAAAAATAATCCTTCTCATTACTGATACTAGCCAAAGTGCAAATTTCCTGTTATTACTGCTCTAGATCTATTTGTGTTTTAGAATTTATTTTCCTATTAGATAGTTGAAATTGTTAATCTCATGAGGTTTAGTGAGTAGAGGCAGGGATGTGAAATGTAACACTAGTCATGTGAAGTTATATTTGCAGATTCCTAGGAAGATAATTTTTGAGCTCCTTTTTAGCGTTACATTCAATGATTCTATTAAGGAATAGGAAAAAAATGGGCCTAATAAATCGGATAGTAAAGGAAATAAAGATTCAAAAATGTATATTTAAAAAAAAGAGAGAGAAAAGACATTGGAATTATGTAGTTAGAAATCTCTGCTATATGTATCTCAGTAAGTTCCAAGCCAATCCACTATCACGTTTTACAGTAAGAATAAGATAACTTGAAACTTAATAATGTTGTATGAGTTCTTGCAAAAAGAAAGGCCTGTGGGAATAGAAGAGGATAAAGGATATAGTAAATGAAAAGATAATAACCAACTTAAGCTTTTTTGGAGCTTCCAAAAGTCAACAAGTTGAATTTGAAAATCACAAATGAACTGGGTTTCTATTGAAATGGGGATGTAACCACTATATGAGGGTGTATAGAATCAAAAAATGGTTATGGATATATTTTGGGGGGTCTTAGAATTTTTCATAAGTAATAAGCATTTTATGTGTATGACATGTCATAACAAAGACAGCTTTGGCAGGTTCCTGAAACACTTACAATTATTATTTTTAAAACTGGCATTAAAATATGAGACATAATGGAAGCACAGTAAAGTGACAAGTTAGTATTTTTTTCAAAAATGCTGAGACATATTTATTTCTTATAGTCACTGATTTTTACTACTTAATTTAAAATGATTATAAAGAATATATATTATTTGTATCTTCTTTTCATTTCTTTGTCTGGATACCCAAGACCAAAACAGTTGTCATATTAATGCAGGTTGACATAAAGTAAGAAATAATATCTTGTTGATGTTTTTTTGATTTTTTTCTGTGCAAAATGATGTATATAACTGTGCCTTTTGAGAATAAAAGCTTCCATTTGTGTGTTTATTTGGTAATAATAATGATGTCCTATGGTTTTCATTCTAAGGGTTAAGATGCTATTTCTGAAATTAAAGCTTTTTTTTTTTTTTTTTTTTTTTTTGGAGACAGTCTAGCTCTAGTGCCCAGGTTAGAGTGCCATGGCCTTAGTCTAGCTCACAGGAACCTCAATTTCCTGGGCTCAGACAATCTTCCTGCCTCAGCTCCCTGGATAGCTGGGTCTACAGGCGTGCACCACCATACCTGGCTAATTTTTTCTGGGCAATTTTTAGTTGCCAAGCTAATTTTTTTTTCCCATTTTTAGTAAAGATAGGGGTCTTAACTCTTGCTCAGGCTGGTCTCAAAATCCTGAGCTCAAACAATCCTCCCGCCTCGGCTTCCCAGAGTGCTAGGATTATAGGTGTGCCACCCTGCCCAGCCTAAAGCTTTTTCAGACTTGCACAAAATGTGAACAACTCGTTTTAATGCCAGAATTAATTGTAAATATTACTCTGTGGAAAAGGACGTAAAACCAGTGAGTCAAGGCCATTTCACTTCAAGGCTTGATTCATGATTTTGTAAATTGTTGAATATGAAGTAGTAGTAGTAGTTAAGAGAATTTAGTAGACAGGCATTAGTATTTAAAGATAACAAGAAACATTAGTTATGTTATATACTCTTGTAAAGAGATTCTTAGATCTTCACGTTATAGAGTGAGGTTGAGACAAATGTGTATATTTGCACTTGTTTGAGGGGTACAATAATTGTTTTTGGATGCTAAAATATAAAAACAATTGGTATTAATAATTCAAGTTGGAATTAACAGATTATCACTTTGCTAAACAAAAATGATGTGCTGTTTTCATTACAGTAAACATTAATCACTTATCAGTAATATTTTTGAGACAATATACAACAACTCTTATTTTTAAAAATGTTTCAGAAAATATAGCTGATGATTTAAATAATGTAAAAAATAGTTGATATTACAATAGCTGCTATATCGTAAAAATGCTAAAAAGAGATGCTGGATTTTCAAGCATTAAAAAACATTTCAATCCTTTGATGAATTATACATCTATAAGAAATAATTTATAAAATTACTCTAGAATGTAAATGGGATTTTTTTCTATGGAAATTTCATAGCACTGAATGTGCTTTCTACAATTAGATTGAACAAAGTACACTTGCTGCAAATGGTGTAGAAAATGCAAATATAAAATTCTCAAAGGCAAAAGAATCTTTTCTTTGAATTTTCTTGGCAAATAGGGTACATGGCAGTGTATGAGAATCAGGTTTGTTTCATGTAATTTTTATGTTTATACTCATAGTCAAACTTTGATTTCTTACATTTTGCTTGATGCCTGTAAATTTTAAATGTAGGCATGATTGAATGTCAGCGTGACATAGCTAAAGCTGACCAAGGCACCAGTTTTTATGTATGTGATTTTCTAGAGAGAATGTTTTCTTTCTGGAGAAAAATTTTAGATATGTTTTCTATATATTTGTAGTTTATTTTTATATGAAGTTTGGTTTATTTCATTTTTGACAATGTGTACATATACTTGTAGATACTTTTGTATATTAAACGTATTCTAATACTTCAGCTTAGCAGATCATTTATTGAATATAACTGTGTTTCAAGCACTGTGCTAGATGCTAGGAAACAAAGATGATAAAGCAATATTTGTTAAAAGTATGCCTCCTAACCCTCAAGAAGTATATCAGAATTTCAGATAGTATTAGGTTAGATTCCAATTGAGTTTTCATCAATTTCAATAAATCTTTGTTAAAAACTTGTATTTCAAATTCTTAAGATACCATATTTTGGTGTTCAACTTTATTTTCACTTTTATTTTAAGATGCAGATTAATACAAAAATGTTTAATTTTGCTGGCCATGGCAGAAATGATTAATTCTTTGAAATAACCTCAAATTGTTTGACTGATAGATGTGTATTTTTAATGTAATTTCACCGAAGATTAATTTCACCTGATTATATACAAAACTAGAATCTTTTATAATGTGATTGATGGGGTTAAGTGCTAGAATTGCATGAGTTCCTGAGTCCTCATTTCCTTGGTTTTGTACTAAAGCAGTGTTGTATTTCCAGAGTTATTCAGGTATTTGAATCCTAATACTGGGGTATGCCTTCTACCGCTTCTTGATAAAATAAATAAAGTCAATCTAGAGTTGTTCAAAGGTAAGAGGGAAAATATGGACTGGGAGGAGCTACACAATGTGGAATCTCATTGCACTAAATCCACATCACGTGATATATGACCTTAATGAACTTTTGTTACACTTTACATTCTACATAAACCTACATTCAGGAAAAACTCAAAGGCAATTATCTTTATTTTCTTACAGTTTATGGAGTAGTCTAGAACTTTGACAATATTTATCAGTTTTTAAAATAAATATATCAAAGCCTCAAATGAAAACTACTAGATATGTGCCCATATCTTTCCTTAATTGATGTTTATTGAAACTATGGAGTGAGAAAAATCCCATTTATATTTAAGTGTTTTCAAAATTATTATTCATTTTATGAGCTATTTAGTACCCCCAATACAAGAGAGTGATCATGAGCTTTATAATTAATATTTATTCTATTAAAACTAATAAATTCCAAAAATTACTTATATTATCAGCCAAATGCCTACAGAGCAAATGGGTGATATATGATTTTCAAACATTAATTTGTACCTTAAAGTTCAATTTAGTTTATCTAAAATGGTAACAAAAGACATTGTTTGCTTTCTGCTTCAAGAATGCTTGCAGACTAATGCTGCCACTAATGGGAAATGGTCCATTTGTCTCTCTTATGGAGAGGCCTCCTCACTTTCATACTGCCTTAGCAGGATTGTGAAGAACATACATACATCTCTTTAGTCATAGGTCATTACATATGGTGATTTGGGGGATCATTTTAGCAGATAGTAACACATTTCTCATATTATAAAATGGATCTAATTAGTTGCAACTCATTGAGATGGGTGGGCTTCTGTCAAAATTAAAAACACTGCCAAGGATACTGACAAGTCTAAACTTCCCTTACAGCACTGTTAAGTAGGTCCGTGGAGCTGCTGCATCGGCACACATGGAACAGGTGAGACCGGAGATGTTCACAAGGACAAAATCATGAAGAAATTTATACCCTAACGAGTTGAGTACTTATACTTTTGGTAATAAGGAGCAATTACAGATCTTAACTAAAAGAGTAAAATTACTAAATCTGCTTAATGCTAATTATCTAAACAACTTGAGCGCATTCATTTAGGATCCCTTCTATTTTTCACATTAAAAGCTATCATTATAGATTATTAAAAATGAGTGTGTCTGTGTAATAGCCTAGAATTAAATATATTGCCAGTACTAGATTTTAGAAGTAGAGAATTCTGGCTCAGAGAAAAGAGAATAAAGTTCTTGAAAAACGATACTGGAAAACAAAGCCTATACTAACTCTATTATGAGTTGTTATTGAATTACTGTTTTCTCATAAACAAATATTTCTTGATTTTGCCTGGTTCTTAAAATTTTATTTAAATATTATGCTTACTCACTATATTTAAAATAAGAAAGCAAGAGAAATTGAAGTGCTCAGACCTAAAATTTGAGGAAAGCGCTTCTTGCAGTCAGTCTTGGTTAAATCTGCCACAGGAAGATTGAAACTGTTTAAAGTGATTTTCCTGTATAACGTAGCTTCTAGGTTGATACAGTAATCTACAAATATCAACCTTAAAAGAGGTCACTGAACACTCAAGGTAAAAAGGCCAGATTTAATCAAGTTTGCTTTAAAAAAAAAAAACAGAAAACTTCTGATTACTATTTTATTGGGAAGATCAGATCTATATCTAAGCTGACTTTGACAGGAGAGAAGTGGTAATCAAACACTGGGTTTGTAACTGCTTGGAAATGATGTGGAATTTTTGTTTTCTTTGAAGACCTAAGGAGTGATACACAAGTAGTTCTGGTTTAAGAAGAGTCCAGGGTGGCTGTCGTTGTGTTCTGTTCAATCTAAATACACATTTAGCTCGGACCTCTCTGACAATCAGATTTTCTTAATAGGACTAAGAATTATATTGATGAAAAGGTCATTCTCTGTTCTTTTGTGAGAAGGACAATCTACATTCATCTATATAATTTTATAAAATAAAGGTAACTGGCATTTATTAGTTCATTTTAGCCTCAAGCAGAGCTTTGTAAGACAGATAGTAAGTAGTGTTTCCTTCTCACTGATGATAGAGCCAGGGTCTGTGCAGCTAGGATGTGGCCAAGCTCAACTTGGACCCCAGATCTTACTGACAGCAAAGTTCAGGTTCCATGGGCTTTCCTGAACATCCTAATCACATACCCACTACCCACACTGACATGTAACAAATTCTACCTTTTGTGATGTTGAAAGTTTACTTAAAGTTTCCTTGAAAATTAGACTTACAGAACTGTGCAAGGAAATTGAACACTTTTTTTTTTTTAACATTTCAGAGTGTAAGTAAAAACTCATTCTGATTAAAGCTTTTTATTTATGACTTTATTGATAATAAGAATAATATTTTTTAGGGTTAAGTGACAGTGAATATGGTGGATAAAAATTGCCTTTTTATGGTCCAGGATTTAATATTACAAAAGTTATTCACAAAATATTAAGCTGATTATTTAAGCAGCTGATCAGAATAAGGTTTCTTTATTGTTTTCAATCAAGAAATGCATTATACCATCTGATTTCTATTTTAAATAATCCACACCATTCCCCTTTGTTCTGCTGAGCATATTAACCAAAGAAAATATTGAAAAAAGACCATCATTTATGTACAAGGGTGTTTATTCATCACAGTAGTATATAATGAAGTAGTGAGTGATGAAATTGTAAATGGAGTGATGGAATGAGGAACTGGAGTGATAAAAAATGAAAAGTTGTAAAACTGAATGCTTAGTTGTCATGTAATGTATCTTTTAATGAAGTATTATATAGACAATAAAATATAGTATTTGAATAGTATCAATATCTAAGAACAAAATAAGTAAATCATAGAATAAATATTATATATGCAATATGATTCTGACATAAATATTGAACTGTTTATGCCAGAAGTTATCTAAATTCTGCAATTATCCATGATTATTTTTATTATATTTTTAATAATTTCCAATTTTTTTACAATGATTATATGTTTCATTTAGAATCAGATAATATTATTAAAATAAAACTATTGTTGCTCTAATAGACATAATTCTTTTCCATTGAAGCATATCCTTTTTTTCCTTCCTCATCTCTTAGAGCACAAGATTGGTTTCTCTCCTGGGCTGTGCCTTGGTAACTGGAACCTTGGGACAGGAACAATTTCCTTTTTCCTCCTTTTCTTTTCTGTGAAATGAAGGCATTACACTGATCACCTGAGGTTTATTTCTGCACTATCACTGGGAACTCTCCAGAATACTGTCATACCTGAGAGTTCACCCTGATGGGGACATGTGCGGAGCTGGAGCCACTTGCCAAGGGACACCAGTAGGAACACTACTTACTTCCATGTACAAGTTGAGTGTCCCTTATCCAGAATGCTTGGGACCTTAAGTGTTTTGGATTTTGGAATTTTTTGTATTTTGGTATATTTGCACATACATAATGAAAACTCTTTTGAATTGGACCCAAGTCTAAACACAAAATTCATTCATGTTTCATATGTGCCTTATACACAAAGCCTGAGAGTAATTTTATATAATATTTTTATTGTGCATGTAAAGTTTGTGTACATTGAACCATTAGAAAGCAAAGGTGTCACTGTCTTGGCCACCCATGTGAACAATCTGGTTGTTTGGCATCACCATCAATCCTGACTTTGAATTTATATGCTACCAATAAGCAATCATTTTCTTACTCCTATTCACACATAAGTGCTTAACAGTAAAAAAAAAAAAAATAACTATTAATACAATGAAAAAATAATGTGTTCAGGATAACTAAGCAGCACCGTAGCATAACCAGAGTACCTGTATCCACTGTTAAACCACAGCAACAACAAGCAAGATCAGACTTTCTGTCTCCACTTACAAAGCTGTGTTTTTTAAAAAAGGTTACTGTACATTGGAGAATACATTTTCAAAAGCCAACCAGCAGAATGCCTCCTCATCCCTAGAGGACCCACTTGCTGGTCCCTCAACTGCTTCTGATGTTTCTTCTCACCCACTACAATAAAATACTGTGTACCAGTAATTAAAACACAGTGTCGGATGTGGAGACTGAAAGCCTGCTGTTGTTTGTTGCTGCTGTTTGAGGATACAGGTATTCTAGTCTGTGACATCATCTCAGCACTCAAAAAGTTTCAGATTTTGGAGCATTTTGGATTTCAGATTTTTGGATTAGGAATGTTCAACCTGTATTGCTCACTAGTTAAACCTGCTTCAGGCTTGAGTTCAAGCTGGGCCATCCCAGGGAACACAGGGTGAAAAGTTTCCTGTAATTGGATAAAGACTAGAGGTTGGATGTGAAGGCATGCTTCTGGAAAAGAAAACAAGGTACTTGCTCCATGGCCTTCGTGTCTCATGAAGAAAACTTAGAAGAAAGCAGGGTAAGTGAAAGGTTTGAAACTCTTAAAGTAGGTCAGAAAAAGCGGGAAAAACACAGCTGAAGGTAGTTGTTCAACTCTTAAACAAGCAAAATGTGGACCTTCTCTTTTTTAGCAGGGAAAATAAGCCAAAGGTTGAGGAACATAAACTGCCTGAATATTTTCTGGCACTAACTTAATATTCACAGTGACTTTTGAAAATAAATATGAGTTATTAAAGGACAAATAAGAATTGGTAATTATTTTAATGTTTATTATAGGTTTAATTGTCTCACATTTCTGTAAAGAATAATCTACTTTGTTATTTATTTCAGATATTCTCGTTTGATAGTTTTAATAAAGCCAATTAGATAATACACAATTTGTAGAAAAGAGGAAGGAATCAGTGTATAAAGCATTGGTTATGGGGTAGTCAATATGCTTGTGCTTTACATTCCTTAAATCCACTTAACAACCCAGTAACAGGGATGATAATAGGGATGGCAACAAAGATCATAACAATTCATTTTATTGCTAACTATATGTCTAGGAGAATGGTAAACTTTGTGGTTAAGATTGGGACCGAGGATATAGGTTGCCAGTGTTCAAATCCCAGTGTCAGTACTTAAACTCTGGGTTACCTTGGAAAAAATGTTTATTATTCTGCAAACCTCAATTTCCTCTTCTATGAAATGGAAATTATGTTTGACCTAATATTTAAGATAGTTTGCAGATTGATCCATATGTAGCATTAATATAAAGTGCGTGACATATTGGGTACGCGTAGTGAGGTACCTGCTGCTGCTTGTCCATTTCCACCTGATTATTATTCATCTGCACAACCACAATCACCTAGATACTATTTTAGCATTATATGGCCAGACCGTGGATTAAAGAACATAGGTAACTGGCTTAAATTTGCACAGTTTAAATGAATCCATGAGTCTCTGTCCCAGTATTCCATATTGTTTCTCTTTCTGTGCATCCTGAATTCACAGAAATGCCTACTTCTGTCTCTTTCCCCTGACTACTAGATTATTATTTCTGCCTGTCTGGAAGTTTTTGAGAGGAATAATTTAAATTTTTCAAAAGTAGATGCGAATAAGAAACTGGGCAAACAGTACCAGGTTACAAGTTTCCCTAGGATTACTCAGCCTGGAGTCTGATACTGGGCAGGGGTGGCCCCTGTAGCTGATACTTAAAATCTAAAATCTTTCCTTAGCCTTGAGACTGAGGTTATTGTTTTAGGTTTGTTTTTTAATTTGTATCAGTGAAGGATTTTATTAAGAATTTAGTTACCAATTTATGAAATGTAAAATTATGTAGGATGGTTTTACCTGGAGTAGTACAGTAGCATACCTAGCATTTTGAGATGGAGAACCAGAACATAGGAATAAATTCCAAGAAGGGTTTGGTAGCGATTCACAGGCAAACAATGACTTTCTCCAGTGTGTGTGTGTGTGTGTGTGTGTGTGTGTGTGTGTGTGCGCACATTTTAAAGCACGAGGAATGAGCATAAACAGTATTGTATGGTTGTTAAGAGGATTTAAAGGAATGTTATGCTTGCTATGAACTGCCTGGGTTCAACTCCCTGCTCTGCAACTACTGACTATATGGGGTGGTTGTTAACCTCTGTGTTTCTTAGTGTTTTATCTGTAAAATGAGATAGTAATAGTATCTGCCTCATGATGTTGCAATAGACTTTAATAGGTATTTGGAATAATGTTGGCACTCATTTAGCATACAATCAATGGTGGTAATTGTTGTTATTTTCCTCTGATATATATCTGGACCTCTGACTTTAAAACCAAAACTAGTGTTATTGACACATTATATATTAAACAGAACTCTCCAGGCTACCCTGGAAAAATAACTAATATTCATTGAGAAAGTCTGCTTCGGGTTTCCAACGATGGATGTGTGTAGGGACTTTTGGAAGATGATCCATTTATAAGTTAGAAACTGCCTTTTTTTTTTTTTTTTGATGTTACAAAGTACCACCATCTGCAGTTATTACATTTGCATGACTTTGGGCAGAGTTTATCTTAGGATAAGGTGTCTCAGAATAAGGCCTTAACTCACAGTACAAATTTCAAAACTTATGGGGGGATATAACAAGTTTTTATTACTAATATTTATTTTGGATGTACAATATGCCATGTACTCTATTAACAATTTACATGCATTATCGATTCAGTTGAAAAATAGTTTTATAAAACTATTACTCTTATACTTTATAATCCTACCATAATCCATTCCTTCAATTACTTTAAGAGATTACAGAAGTTATAGCATCTAAACTCTAACTTCCGATTGCAATTAGAATGAAATCTGATGTTTATAACATAGGCCTACTGCACTTCTCCGTCTGATTCTGTCTAGCTTTACTGCCCGATTTTACACCACTTTCATTCCACTGCTCATTTTGTTCCAGTAATACTGGTTGCCTCTCTTTCTTGACCAGCTGTTGGCTGTTTGCTGTCTTAGGGCCTTTGCATGGCTGGTTCCATCTTATGTTAATAATTCTTGCCTCTGCTCAAAGTGGCCTTTTGTGGGCAGTTTAAATCAAGTGGTCCCTTTGCCCTCCTCTGTCCCATTATCATCTTTTTTTAATTGAAAACATTAGTCACTGACTTAAATGTATTAGCTTATATATGCTCTTATTGCCTGTCTCCTTTTGATCATGTAAATTCCATGGCGGTGGGATCCTTTCCTTTGTTTCTCTGGCTCACTGTACCTAGAAAAGTATTGGGTTTATATTAACTATTCAAATATTTGTTGAGCGAATGATTGGGTGACATTTAGAAGGGTTATAAAATATGTCCATTATCTTAGAGCTAGTAAAGTGGCAAAACTCAGTTATATTTGATTCTAAAACCTTTATTTTAGAGGTTGAAATCGTGTGACATATAAAACGCATGAGCAGCAACTGAAACAAAACTCTAAGACAAAAGTGATGATGTAATAGCTTTTTTTGAAATTTGTTTTATTTTGTCAACCTTTCTGCAAGGAAGAAATACCATGCTTTACTTCCTATTGCACCTTTACTTCCCATGTGCATGAATTTCTGTCATCAGTGATGTTCTGGGTCAGTCATTTCTGTCTTTGCTAAAAGTTAGAAAACTTGCTTGTGCTATTTTGCCTGGCTGCTGACTAATGGGAGAATTCCCCAAAGAAAAGAACTCTGGCATCTGGTCCTCAGGGCTATGTGAATGGAGAAAAAAAAATGTCCACAGTTATACCAGAAATGTCTAGGTTTTATTATTTCAGAATAGTGCTAATTGCAATAAGTTAAATAAGTCCAAAATCTAAGTCATTTAGGATCATTTAAGGATAGGTGGAAATGCATTTTAGGCCTCAGGGACGGGTAAAAATATGAACTCCAAGAACATAGGCTGTTACTGTAATAATTATTATACAATATTTTATTTCTAAAAAGTATTACAAATATATTACAAAAATAATAGGACTTTTTTTCCTCCGCTTATTCTTCTTGCTCTTCTGCTTCTTTTTTGTGTAATTTTATTCACTCATAATGTAGGTAGTTTTTTAGAGGAAAGGAAACCTGGGTGTCAGATATGTCAAGTAGCTTTCAAGTTGTACAACTTGCAGTTTTAGCCAAGAGAAAGAGAGGTAGGGAGGGAGTGTGGAAGAGGGTTGGAGAGAGATTGAGAGAGAGATTAATTGATTGCCTTAATGGTTTTTCTGGTCCTAAATACAAAAATATCCCAGAAATTTGTCTCATTGATCCAGCTTTGGCTCAGCCAGCTCTTTCCAGGGGAGGGTCAGGTAGAGGAAAGCAAGGTGGACAAGCCTATGAGTCTCCATAATTTTGTGTGCATGTGCGTATATAATTTAAGTATAATTCACATATAACCATACAAAAAATCTCCCTAATTAAAATGCAAAGGTAATCTTGATACTTGACAGCAGTATTGTATGTCAAGCATAGTCCTAGACATGGTGTTAGAGAAATAAAAGATATTCACTGGCCTCGAAGATCTCATAATGAAATTTGGAATACGTAAAACAAACTACAATTATAAAACCTTCTCTGTATTTCTTTTTCTTAAAAGCGTAATGTTATACATACTCTTTATAGAATTTTTTGTGTGGGAGGAGTGGAAGTCCATGGAAGAATTTAAACAAAAGACAAGCCACCCCTGTCCCACTTTGAGGCTGTTACTAATAATATGTTTATATATGCCATTCTAGTTGCTTTATGGAACAATTCGGGTTTTTTTCATAGTCATGATCATAATTTATATGCACTTTCTGTTTTGTGGTCTTAACATTTTGAGTACAACTTTGTGATTCAGATTCAAACTATCAATAGAGTGATGTGGAGAAGAAGAGTAACTGGAAAATTCTATAAAGATGTCGTTATTTGAATTGGAGGGGTTTTGTTTGCTTGTTTGTTTTTCTGAGACAGGTTTTCCCTTTGCCACCGAGGGTGGAGTGCAGTGGCCTGATCATAGTTCACTGTAACCTTGACCTCCTGGGCTCAAGCAGTCCTCCTGCCTTGGTCCCCCAAAGTGCTTGGATTATAAGTGTGGGCCACCATGCCTGTCCTGAATTGGAATTTTAAGAAATAGACTCTTCTAGGCAGAGAAGAGGGAGAGTATTCATGCTATTTGTTATCTTGTTATTTAAAATTATCAAAAGTTTTGTCAAAAAAAGATTTGAAATTATTTTAACATTCTTTGTGAAACTTTGAGACAATAAAAATAAAATCAGTAAGTAGTATTGAGTTGATTCATCCAGAAACTATTAAGCATTATGATTAATGCAAAGAAATATGACACAGTCCCTAGCTCAAGGATTATATAATCTGTTTGGTTGGAAATGATAGAACTGGTTAAAAAATCACTCTACAATAAGATTTGAATAGCTGTTCAAGGTAATGATGAGAATGCATAATAGAAGATGATATTTATTGCTAAATGAATGAAAACATTTTAGTATGAAATGGTCAGGAAAGGTGTTATTCAAAGAGGTGGGATAAAATTGATTTTAATGGATAAATATAGTGATGTTATGCTGGCTGGCATATTGATAAAACCAAAGCATAGAGACCCTGAAAGTATAAAGTATTGCTACAAACAAGTCTAGCCTGAAGTGTTCTTCTCTAGTAAATCTAGTGCTGATAATATTGAGTGGTATCATCAAACAATGAATATTATCTTTATTGTTTGTCAAATTGTATTAAAAACATCAAAACTTGAGGGAAAATACATCCTAAGAAATGTATTATATCTCTTCTCTTATAAATTTAGACAATAAATATTCTTAGATGCTATGCCAGGAACGTTCTCCTCCTCCATAATAGGTAAGCTATTCATTCATGTTCACAAATGTCCCACTTTGAGGTATCATAAATCATTGAGGAATTACACTGTAAGTTATTTTAACATTTAGTATTTTTTAGGATTCTTATTCTCACAACTTTAAATGTTATTTTTATCTTTAAAACATCTACTTTTTCTTAATAATTGTGAATTTTAAGTAAAAATGTGATGGTAAGCATGTCTGCAGGAAACATCATTTATTTTGGTTGATTTTGAAAATGATCTCCATAATGTGTGATTACATCAAATATAAAGTATTATATATAGATATATGTATAGGTAAGAGTTTTGGGTACCTGGAGTTGTAAGTAGGCATCCTCTAACCCAAGTTGGAGATAATTGTACTATTTCAATGTCATCTTCACTTATTGACATTCCTGAGCTTCCTTTGCTATTTATACCAAGCTAATATTTTATTTATTTAATGAAACATAGAATTCTTATCAGAGTTGACACTTTGAATTTAGCCTGCTTAGCTTTAAATCTCAGCTCTTGCAATTATAAGCTATCTCGTATGTATCCAGTTATTAACCTCCCTGTACCTAAGTTTCCTCGTTTATAAAAGAGGGGACATATCTCAAAGGAGTGTTTTAAGAATGAGCTAATAGTTATACAACTACTTATTGAGCACATGGTAAATAATGTTTTGGGTGTTTGTTAAATAAACAGAAATGCTCTTACATACTAAAAGTGCCAACCAACCCTCACCGTATTCTAACATTTTGTTCTAAAATAATTAAAAATTTACAGGGAAATTACAAAAATAAAACTAACACAGGAGCATTAGCATACTCTTTATGCAAATTTACATTTTAACATATTTTTATACATCATTTGAAGATGTTACATATATCATGACTCTTTACCCTTAAGTAGCTCAGGGGGTATTATTATCTAAGAGTAGGGGTATTCTCTTACATAACTACAGCTCAGTTGTCAATTCAGTAACTTAACTTTGATGCAATACTCTAATCTACCATTCTTAATATAATTGTGTCATTAACACAATAATGTCCTTTATAGTATTTCTTCCTTCAGGACAGGATCCAGCTTAGGATCAAATGATCTATTGAGTTACATTTCTTTAGCCTCTTTTATCTGGAACATTTCCATGGCCTGTCTTTGTCTTTGGTGACTGACATTTTTGAAGAATACAGTAACACTTCCCCTGCTCTTTTTCTTTTTTACTAAAAATAATCTTTCTTATTTATTTTATAATTAATACTTTTTCTTTCTTGCAACTGACAAGTCTGTGACAAGATACTTCAAGACCATGCAAATACCTAGTTCCTCCTAGATTTAACATCTAATTTATTTATTGATACTTCAGGCCTTATCTAGTCTTTAGTCTGAAGATTGAAAAATGGTGATTTTCCAACTCCAGCACTCCCTTCTTTCTTTTGGTATGAAGTCTGTTTTTCTACATTTGAAGTAAAAGTCTATATATATTTCCTAAATTAGGTTATAGAATTCCTGACTAGAAGTTATCTTAGTACACAAACTGATAGAAACAATGTTGTTAGATTTATAAGACACTTGCCTAATTACATTTAAACTTAGAACAATCAAAGCTAGTTGTGTATTGAAGTTAGCATTTTATGGTATTATTTATAGGAAATATCATCAAGAGAATGGTATGTATTTGTACAAATATGTCTAAGCAATGATTTATAATTACAGTATTTTATTAGCAATAGCTGGCCTAGAGGAGGTAATGTGTCCTTTATTATAACTGAATTTTTTATTCATCTGACAGGAGAGTCAACTTGCATTTTGCATTCCCTGGGGTTGACGTTTGAAGGTTTTCTGAATGGTAGACCATTGCCCCTGGAACTGTTTCCATTTAGCATCTTAAATGATAGGAAAGTATTTTCTTCTAATTTAATTCTAGCCCTCGATGCAAGAACAGAGTACTGGAGTTAATAAAGAAGATAATTAAGAGACAACACAGGGGTAAAATTGGCGCCTCAGTGGATCTTCAAAACATCCAAGGAAGCTACCTTTTTAAATGTGAACTTTAATTAAATAAATTTATATTAGTTATTTGAAGCAAGGCTTTTTTATGGAAATGTACATCATGGACTTAATCATTAGTTGAGAGTGGAAGAGCATGTTCTTTTCATAAATATGAAAGCCACTTTTCTGAATTATTCCACATGGAAATTAGACTCTTTGTAGAGAAATAGAACACATGTAATGTGTTGGTTGTTATACGGACAGAAAGCTGCTTAAATGGAAGCCTGAATTCTACAAACTATAGGAGGTGAATGTGAACATTAAACAACTTTTTTTGCTTTATTTTATTTTTTTGTATTTCCTAAATTAATTAATATTTAGTTATGAGTTAAGGGAAGAGAAAATAGACAAATTAATATTGTATATTTTCTTTTGAAAAATTAAAGTATATTTTAACTATATAATTATCTAGGTAAGATTTTAGTACAGTAATATGTGTGATTATGACAAATATCCTTTAGCATTCAATACCTTTGCTTAGAAACTTACATTTAAAATAACTTTTAGGTTAAGATATGCTCTTATTATTTTGTAGCTTGTGCATTACCTTATACTTCCTAAAATCTACTGAGGGAAGACTACAGGATAAGACATTCCTTAAAGATATAATGATTTGCTTTATTTTTGATCATGCGACTATAAATAAATGTGAATAACATAAACATGTATTCATAATTATGGCATTTAGGCAATAGTGGAACACCTTTACTGAGAAATTTTCACATTTGACCTGTAAATTATTTCAGAGAATTTGTATGGAAATGGCTGAATGGATGTGTTTAAAGCATCTTTAAAACAAATTCTTCAGCACAGAGTTGTAAGAGATTGATGAGACTCATTATTTTTCTACAAACATTTTGCTAAATGTACATGGTAAAAACGTAAAGAATTATTTATCCGAAAATATTACATTTAAGAATGACAGCACTGAGGCTTGTTTTGCTATCTTTTCTCTCTATCCCAGTTCCTTAAACGTAAATGCCCCCACTGCCTTTTGAACACAGTCTTTACTCATCTGTTTTTGTGGACTTCAATTTTCCCATGGTTGTTTTTCTCTGCAGTGGCAATGGCGCAGCATGTTTTCTTGTAATTATTTTGCAACATATCTTTTGCCCTTTGGGATTTTCCTCCAAGTAAAATTGGGCAATTCAATTGAGCTCTGCATCTGTCTTTGAAGTTGAAGATATAATGCCATCAACAAAGATGAAACTGCAGCCAGCATTTTGCTGGGCCCAAGTTTAAAAAAACCCAGAATTGCCCTTCATTGTATTAGTAATTTTATCTAGCTCATTTAAGTATCTGTGCTCTTGTGTAACTTCTTCTTTTTTTTTTTTTTTGGATTCATAGAAATAATAGAATCTATCATAGACACAACCTTGATTTATGCTGATTTAATTAAATGTATCTTGTGACTACAGACCAGATATAAAGTGGAACTAACGACTCTATCATAGGCAAATAAATGTGAATTATTAATTTATGGGTCACTTATTTCCTGGTTAGCAATCCTATCTGAAAGTAATTTAGAGACTGAGATTTGAAATGGTATATTTATTTCAAAGCAGTATTTTATTTAAGAAAATATAAAGAAAGACTCATTTTATAACACTGTAGGAAAACAGCTCTATCGTCACTGAAATGTTATAAGATTTAAAAAATGGAGCTATTCTTTGTGGAGTTCCTCAAATAGAAAATTAATATCTAACTATAATCTCTTTGTTGACAACAGGAAGGATAGTCTCAGTACCTCGGTATTCTAATCACCTGAAATTATTAGTAATATTAACTGAAATCTTTTAGGCACTGATTTTTTACCAGTAACTGTGCAGAATACTTACACCTTTATCTCTTTTCATAATGATGATTGCTTTATGAAGTAGGAGTTATTTTCTCTCTTTTACAAATGAGGGATATGAAGCTTACAGAACTTAAGACAACACAGCAAAGTCTAGGTTCCAAGTTTTCCTGACCTCAAAAGCCTACATTCTAAATAACTTTAATATAGATAACATATTTGCAAAATATTTAGTGCAGTTGTTTTCTTTGTTTAAAATGCACCATTATTATTTTAGTACAATTCTGCAAAATTGCTCTTTTCTCTTAGAAAAGTAGAAATTTCTTCTTTGTGTTAAATAACTTTAGATATGGTGGAAGCATATGCTCTTTTTGATATAACTTGCACTATAGTATTAATATCAACTTAAACTTTGTATTAGAGTTGTGACCCTAGTGGATAGATTTAAAAACACACCAAAAGTTTGAACCACAATACTACTACTTCTTATCACGGGAGTAAGAGCAAAGAGTTTCCATTTCCCTAAACTTGTAAAGGAAATCTCTCGCTCCTCTCTCTCCCAGGAGATAGTTTTGTGAGTATGTTTGAGCATTGAACAAATAGCCTTCATCTTGATAATGAATCATTAATAAAATTCTTTCAACTTCGTCTTTTGGCTTAGGACTCGGTGGTCTATAAATTTCCTCAGAAAAACTTCAAGTAATTTTCCATTAAGTAGTTCTTCAACATTGCCACTTTTTATGACTGACTTAATAAATTTCAGTTAAAAATAGTATTGTTTATATTTGAATTGCTCATGAAAGAGTAATATTTTAGATTTATCAAATTAGGAAAAATATTTTAAAAATCAAAAATCACTAAGATATGTATAGATGTATTCCCCCGAAAGCTTCATTAAAGATACATGAGGGATCATTTTTCTTTTCCTACTTTGTCAGCATTTGAAAATGGCTCTATATCTTTCTTCTGAAGGCTGACTTTGATTAAATGCTGTGTGTACTGTGCACTGGAAAGTTTCTTATTCCTTTTATTTTTTTAAAGCAGGGTATCTAAATTCTCTGTTCTATAGATTGCAAAGAACAAGAACAGAATTCCTGTTATACCCCCTTACTTATCCAGTCTAGCCGATATTATAAGTAAATCTAAGAAAATACACTTGAAAAATGAACTATTAGGAGTAGAAAAGAAAGAGGAGTGAAAGTTTTTCTTACAGAGGTATCTCAGATTTATTTAGCTGAGAAAATATGTTTTCTAAGGTACAAAATTGTATAACTCCAGCTAGCCTTATACAACTTGCTGAAAAATTCAAGACAGTCTTATCTATAACATGGGGCTCCTCACCCTGGCTGTGGTTCTTTGTTCTGGTTCCCTGGCTGTTTTACCCTTCCTTGTCCTCTTTTGTAGATAATTCACTATGCTAAGTACTCCTTATTTTAATATACGTTCCTCCACTTTGTGTACTCTTCCACAGCTCAAACAAGTTTAGTATTAGCTTGTGGGAGTAATTTTAACATGAATTTTTATATATCAAATAGTCACATTAAGGTTTCTAAACTCTCAATTAGAACATATTACTTGGCAAACAAGTTCATGTATTTATATAAATGTACATAAATAATGTGTCTGTATATTTCTAGGAACTGTCCTCAACAAGTATTGGCACATAATTTCTCTGTATTTTGTATTAAAATACAGATTGAATCTTTTAATGATGTAAATAAACACTGTTTGGGCTGATCCTTGCCAATAGTTATTTCAATAATTACATTTATTTGTACCGGAACTTTGCTTTCACCTGAAAGTTCTTAAAGTAGAAACAGAAAGAAGATCAAATGGAATTATTTGATGTTGAATTTTCAACAGATTTCAGCCACTGTTCTGAATTTAGAGGAATTACATCATCCTTTAACAATAGTCAACAAAGTCTCTTTTCTAGTAGGGAAGCTAAAATTTTCTTTGTATAAACTGCATAGGGTTAAAACATTCAATAGAATTTCCTTTTTAAGATATCTGGGGAGCAGAGATGACATGAGATTAAAGTACTAGAAAAACAACCAGAAAATGTATGTTTAAAAGTAACAGAAAATAACAAAAACAAAGTGAATGCAGCATGTCTTCTGGTAAACTTTAACAAGATGAAGAATGTGTTTGAATCGTACTTTCCACCTTGTGTTGAGATGTTCAGTGATGAGTCTCCAAAACCCCTCCCAGCCGCATGAAAATGTTGGCTCTGTTTTCAGTTTTCTAATATATAGAGATCTTGGGAATAAGCTGTAGAACTCATAAAATGCTGTAATTTTGATCTCCTACTGAGCAAAAAGTCACCTTTACCTCCTTGGTGTGAGCAAGGGTTGAACTTGCTGCTGTGTGTCCCAGAGGACCACAGTCCTGGGGTTGTGAGGTCCAGATGCTTATCTGGCTGGTTCTGCCCATTCTTCCATTTTATATTCACAAACTACTGCAGATGCAAGAGCTAAAACATGGCAGGGCAAGTGCAAACTACTCTGTTCCGTAGAGATGACATTCTAAAGACCTAAGATTGGGCACAAAAAGGCTTAGTTCAGAGATCTGTGGTAAAGATCTATAGAAACAGATTAAATAAATCTATTGTTTAGTCTATTTCTACTCAACAATCCACAGTGAGACACTGGATTGGTGCTATGGTGATTAAATTTATTTACCTACATAGATAAGGATGTTAAATAAACAGAGAAAAATTTCTTCTTTGTATCTGAACTATGCTTTCCCAAAGGTCTAGGACATTGTCTTTAATTTATTCTCAAAATATTCTTTTAATTGCTATTCAGTAATGCCCATGTGCTTTCTTTATCACCTCCTAATGTTGACACTCATTACTTTTTTCTCACTTCTTTTCTCTCCCCTTTTTGTTTTTAAAGGTGGAACTGGGACCATGGGGATACATTATAGGCAGATAGATTTCAATTTCCTTTAAATTCTTTTTAAAAACAATAGTTGCTTAAAAATGGGAAGAGCCATTTAACAATAGGAAAGTTCTATCTGATTTATTATATTTATGGTATATAAATCTTTTTATGAGTATAAAAATATGGAAATATTTCACCTTTTATGATGGCTAGCAAAACTCATCACAATAAATGGGTATAGCAAACAAAGCAAAACGAGAGTAATTTCATATGTAAATGTATATACAAAAACTCTAAATAAGTTATTAGCAAACTCAGCAATGTTTTTCAAAGTAGCAGATGACAAGAGCAGGCAATGTTTTATTTTGTTTTTGTTTTCTTCCAGGAATGGCAGCGTAATTCAATAATTGGAAATATGATTCATAGGATTTATCACAGTAATTGATTAAAGAGGAAAAGAAGATAGGAGATACTCTTGAAAAGTACAAAAAAGGCATGAAAAAATCTAATAGATTCTTAGTACACTGCACATGTATACTTCCTTAATCTGCTAAAGATTCACAGACATCATTCAGTGACTGTTTGCTGTGTCAGGCTGTCATGTTGGCATTTAACATACTTCCTAAGCCATCACCCCAGCCGCTCTGCAAGGTTGATGATGATATCTCCACTTTATACATGAAGACTCAAAGGATTACAAATTGTGAATTGGGGTTTGAACCCCAGGATCCAACTCCAAACCCATATTTTTCCCACTAGTTCTTTATTACAGCAATTGCTTTCTTATAGTTACTTACATTTTTTTCTATTCCATTAGAATCAGTTTTTATGTTTTTTTATAGGTAGTTATGCTTTATTTTTAGGTCTTCTGAGTACTGTGCTTTTTCTTCACATTTCAGAGTAAAAGTGAAGTATAAAAAAATCATCGTTGAGGGTGGGCATCTCAACACTTCACATATTTGTAATTGGTTTACAAGACTGACTAGCAGTAATGATCATTTTTGTTTTAGATTTCTATGTTGAGGACACTTAGTGTATCCAGTGTATTGGAGTCATATTTCCATTTTAAATTGAAATTGACCCATGAGCACATGTAACTGCATTGTGTCAGTCTTCATCAAGAGTTTCTCTGACCATTGTAGGAGCACATAGAAACTCAGTGTTTCATGCTGGTAAAACACTAACATTTTCACAGCACGTATTTCATTAATGTGTACGCATTGTATTGCTAGAGCAACTTGTGCTGTGCCCAAACAGTGCTGAGTCTTGTATTTAGGCCAGTATGTCCACTTCCCTTTAACTTCAGACACAGAGGTAAACTGATGCAAAACTCACTAGATGGGAAGGTGTTTCTGAAACAAAGGAAAAAAACAAAGAGATCTGAGTACATACACTATTACTTTCATACGTTTTGTCATTCTGTGAGCGTTACGGTTGTGGCACCTGACAAAGTGTATAAAGGAAAAAAGGCATGTCCTGCAGGCGTAACATGTGAACCAGCTTTGGATTGGATTTTAAATTGTGTCAATGCCATAAGGGCAGATGTCTTTAAAGAAACAAGAAAAGCATCGGTTCTGAAAGAGATTACATCGTTCAGTTCTCTACTTGTGAGGATGTAATTTTTGAAGGAAACATATATTTATTTTTTCCTCAGTACTATGAGGTTGACTTGAGTTTTGGAATGAAATTTAGTTAACTCCTAGAAAAAAGCTCTTTTTAACTACAACTTTTCATATTGTCAAAAGCTCTCCTATTTAAATGCAGTAAATACCATTCTTCTCAAGGACTGGTTCTCAACTAGGGTAATTTCACCCACCCTCCAGGGGACATTTGGCTCTGTCTGGAGAGGAGCTTGTTACCACAGTGGGTAATGGGTAGATGCCAGGGATGATATTTAAGCAGTAGATGCCAGGGATACTGCTAAATATCCTCTAATGAACAGAATAACGACCACAGGAAAAGTAACCTGTTCCAAAACGTCAGAAGGTGAGCAACCTTGCTAAAAACTGTATCTTTACTTTTATTTTCAGTAAGTGGAAGAAAAGGAGTCATCAAGGAATATGAATAACCTGCTTTAAGATTTTGATAGTAATGACTATTTTTGCAGATATGTTAAAATGTGAAAATTAAAGCTTATGCAACTAGTGGAGAGTGGCTGATACGTTTTTGAGTGTTGTTTCATTCTGTCCATGGTCGTCTTCTCTGGGATCACCAGTTTTCTGTGCAAATTTTAGCAACAGAATGTTAGATATCTATTTTTCTTGTTTGAATAAAAGTGAAAATAATGTAAAGTCATTTCATAAAAGCTACAAAGAAGAGGTTTTCAATAGTCCTGTCAACATCTATAAGTTAGGGCAACCTAAATTCCCTCCTTCTGAAATGTTAAAAGCTGACATTTGGGAGATCTTTTCTGACCCTCTTCCAACAAAGTAACACCACTCCTGGAGAATAGAAGACTAATACAGCAAAACATTATTTTCAGAGCCAGACCATATGCATATGTGTAATATCCATTTGCCATTCCGCTGTACTTGGCTCAGAGATCTGGAATCCTAGATAATCATGATAATGACTGCTAACGTTTTTTGAGCAATAATACATGCCAGGTATCATGCCAACTATTTTATTATCCCCACTTTCAAATAAAAAAAATTAGGTGTACAGTATTTCAGTAATTTATTTAAAGTTACTCTCTTAGTTAATGGTGGAACTGAGAGTCAAACCGTCTGGTTCTAGAACTGAGCTCTTTCCCATAACGGTGTGCTGTGCCTTCAACGCTCTTATTCAGGATAACTGAGCAGGTGTAAATGTATTTTCCAACTTCAGCTGGTTTAACTATTAATTTATTTTGTATTTTTCTTCTATTTTCGAATCACCCATTTAGCACCTTCAGCACTTTCCTAAAGTGTACTCTGGGATTTTTGCTTCAAATGTATGACCTTGTATCTTTTGTCATAGAAAAAAATAGAGAAAAAAGAGATATTGGATTTTTCTATTAATTCTTGCTGAGCACCTTATATGATGTCTAGTTTCACCATCATCTCTATAGTTTTTCCTTTTAAAGTCACCACAAAGATATCAAGAAGTTAATAAAAGTTAAGCTTTGGAGTTTCTTATTTACATGCCTCCGCAGAGGCAGTAGGAGAGCCCCTAGTGATGTTTTTTCATATTTTTTATGATTTTATAAAGCTTTCAAAATAAATTACTTTTTAATTTAGTATTTCCACATTTTTTATATTGAGATACTTTAAACCAACAAAAGGTAACGACAACAACAACACCGGTATGAGGAAAAATGTGCTGATCTAAGTATATTTGGAAATGAGTGCAATTTGTAAGATTAGAGGCAAAAGGAACTGCACATCCGCATTGTGTTTTATTAATAAAATGTGCCCCATGGAGATAAGGGTTGACAGTTGTGAAACCACTCTATATGTATACTATTAATAGAATTGAACAATAAGATAAATCTATGGTGGATGGTAGACCCATATTTCTCATTGTTGAGATAGAAGGTTATAAACAAACAAGGGAGGAAGGCTAGAGTAATCCCTTCTAGAACTCAAATCCATTACTTCTAGGAATAGTAATGGATTTGAGTTCAAGAGATTAGTATTAGGCAGCGCGCGGTGGCTCACGCCTTAAGGAGGAAGGAGATGCAGTATAATTCCCCACTCCTTAAGTGTGGGCTTTTAATAGTGACTTCCTTCCAAAGAATACAGTATGTAAAGGAGAGGAAAGGGTAATTTTACAGTGAAGAAACCAGATAGAGTCTGTGTTGGTGAGGTGTTGAGGGTCAACGTCAACTGTGATAAATCATATTGACAGTATATATCCTTATAATGTGATGAGAATGTCACCTTTACAAAAATACATTATCCCAGTCCAATTATGAGAAAAACCATAGGCAACTGCCAGTTTAAGGATATTCTACAGAATGGTGGACCAATATTCCTTAAAACTGTCCAGGTCATCGAACACCAAGAAAATCTGAGAAAATATCATAGTCAAGAGAAGCCTAAGGAGATCATTGATCAAATGTAATGTACTATCTTGAATGAGAATCTGACACAGAGAAAGGGTAACAGGCAATAACTACTGAAATATGAATAAAATATAGACTTTAGTTAATGATAATGTATCAATGTTGTTTCACTCATTGTGACAAATGTACCATACTAATGTAAGATGTTAATAATAGGAGCAACTGTTCTGTGATATATGGAAACTATTTGTACTATCTTTGCAACTTGCCTGTACTAAATCTATTCTGGAATAAAATATTTACTTAAAAAGTATTAAAAATCCATGCACCTGTCATCTGAATTGACAGTTTGTAACTTTTTTTCCCCAAAAGCGCTCTTGTACTTTAAACGTGTGTGTAAATATTTTTGCAAACTGAAAATAAGTTACAGACATCAAGACATTTCACCTCTACCCTAAACACTTCAACATGTATTCCTGAGAACAAGGACATTCTCCTACATAACAACACCAGTAGCACACTGAAGAAATTCACTACTGATTCAATGATATCTAATTGATATAGTCCATTTCAAAAAATCATGATTGAATCAGGATTCACGCATTTCACTTGGTTGTCATATCTCTTTAGTTGCCTTTATTCTATAAGAGTTGCCCCACCTTCTTTGTCTTCTGTAACATTGAATTTTTTTTTAACAGTTCTGTTTAATTATCTAATAGCATCTTTACATTGTTTGTATTGTTTTCTTGTGACTAGATTCAGGTTAAACATTTTTGACAGAAGTACTACATAGGAGCTGTGAATTTCCCATGACATCGCATTAGAAGGCACGTGATTTCAGTCTGTCCATTATTGCTTCTGCTAAGTTTGTTCACTTGATTAAGGTGGCACAGATATATCAATGTAAAATATGATATTAAATTTTTCCACTGTAATTAACAAGTAACTTGTGGGGCAGTAGTTTGAGACTGTATGATATACTTTTCCAAATAATTTATTGCCCAGAGGTCTTAGCATCCATTGATGATGATTCCCCAAATCATTTATTACTTTGAGAGTTGACTATGGTCTTTTAATATTCTGTCATTTTTCCACATTTAGTAACTTGCATTCTCCTGCAAATCAGTGTCTTTCTTTCCCTTCCCTTCAAAATGAATTTCAGTTCTTATATATTATCTCAAAATATAGTTTTGTTTCATAAATAGAAAATTATCCTATTAAACATAATATGTTTAGGCCATCACCTAAGAAAGGAACAAAATGAATAAGGTGATTAAATTTCAAAAACTTGTCTGGACACAGTCTGGAAGTTTCTTACAAAGGTACGAATATGTTTACTGTAAGACACAGCAATCACCCTCTAAGTGCAGCAATCACAATCTTTCTGCTCCTGAGGCCTTTGTAGAATGAGTAACTGGAAGCACTAACTGACATCCTTGTATATAAAGATGTACATTTTTCCAGGGATAGATGTTAATGAAGTAATGTGCAAAATAATGTACATCAGACCATGTGGGTATATAAATTAATGTATACCAAATGAATCTTACATCTAATCTAATTTGGACAATTTGTTACTGTTATCATCTTTGTTTTTACCAAGAAACTGTACCATTGGTGTGTGATTGAGCAATGATGGAACAATGTTGATTCCAGATGTGATGAATCTTTTCCTTCTAGTGGAAACGATTGGTATATTTCCTCACTGTGTGTCATTGCTCTGTGCATATTATGGAACATTTTTATGATCTTCTCAGGCTAATAATTTTATTCTAAGACCAAAAAACCCCTGATTTCCAAAGCAGTTAGACATTTATTCTTTTTCTCTCATCGTGTTTCTTCTTGTTGGTACCATTATGCAAACAAAATATTCAAACCAGAAATCTTTTAGGTACCTCCAAATCCAATTACTCATTTGGATACTGATAAGAATAGGTCTTTCAGTAGATGATTTTTAAAAATTAATTCTTTTTGAGATTATAAAGTATTTGTTGGACTTATTTTTGCCTCTAATATAGGTTTAATAATGGACCACTGTTGCAGCAAACTTATCTGTAAGAAAACCTGTGACTGTGATGCAGTAAGTCTACTGCATGGCCATTACAGATTCTTTCTGCTACGTACAGATTGTGAAATTAAGAGAAAGTTAACTCACAGAGTCTCTGTCTCTTTAACATATTCTTAAACAAGAGTCATGCTTATGACTTCAGAGTCCCTTTCATATAAAAGATAGATCATTTATTGTAATGACAATCTGTAATAAACAAACATGCAAGCAGAAGAAAGCCACCTTGCGTCGTTTAGTGAGAATGTAAGACAGCATGTGTGAGCAATAGTCTCCAAGTATAGCATTGTAATTCAGGACAGTGTAATTATTGATTCTCAGAGGGATCCCGAGTCATGAAATAATATATTCTCTCTTTTGATAATGATTTTTAAAGTGTTCTTTCATATTAAAAATAATTTAAAAAAATCTAAGTGATGGATTTCTTGAGAATTTAGTGATAGGTTAATTTATTAATTTACACTTCCAAAAAGCTATTGTCACTATAAATTACATTAATCACACCTTTTGTTATCAATATAATAATATACTTAGCAATTTATTGTATACTTTTCCTGTGGTAACTTTTAAGTGTTTTCAAATTTAAGAATAACTGTTTGAAAAAGATATGATTATCATCCCCATATTATGGATGAGGAAACTGAGGCATAGAAAATAAAAAGCCAATACATGATAAGGCCAACATTGCAACACATATTTACAATATTTTTATGAGAAATCACCTTACCATTGAAAATATTTGCTTTTTCAATTTGTTACCTGGAGGTCTTGATGCTCCTCATTTTCAAAAATATATAAAATTATTCTAATAGATTATTTTTAATATTTTAGTAATACATATGTACCCAAAGCCTTCTTAATTTCTGATTACAATTGAGTGTAAATCTTAAAAATCAGAAATAGAGAACTTTACCATGAATTCTTTTAAATTTCTCTCTTTTTAGTAGATTACCAAATAACATTTTTTTTAATTTCAGCATATTATGGGGATACAAATGTTTAGGTTATGTGCTTTGCCTTTCCCGCCTTTCCCCGTGGAGTCAGAGCGTGTTCATCCCCCAGACGGTGCGCATGGCACTCATAATGTATGTATATACACATCCCCTCCTCCCCCCTCCCATGGGCCCAACACCCGATAAATGTTATTCCTGTATGTCCACTTAGGTGTTGATCAGTGAATACCAATTTGCTGGTCAATACATGTGGTGCTTATTTTTCCATTCTTGGAATACTTCACTTAGTAGAATGAGTTTCAGCTCTATCCAGGAAAATACAAGAGGTGCTATGTCACCATTGTTTCTTATAGCTGAATAGTACTCTATGGTATACATATACCACATTTTATTGATCCACTCATGTATTGGTGGGCACTTGGGTTGTTTCCACAACTTTGTGATTGTGAATTGTGCTGCTATAAACATTCGAGTGCAGGTGTCTTTTTTATAGAGTGTCTTTTGTTCTTTTGGGTAGATGCCCAGGGACCCCACATTTAAATTCATCGTTACTGTGTTGCTGCATACGTCTTGGTTGAATTGGGCTGCAATAAGGGTGTTCTTCTTACAGGAGAGAAAGTGGACCCCTGCAGGCGGGCTTCGCCCCAGTGCGGTCCTGCGCCACCTGGCTGCTGCGGTCGGACGCGGGAGAGCGGTGGGGGCGCCTGGTCCTGTGGAACAGCATGTGCTCCGCGAGGGGACGCATCAGCATGTCGGACTGTGAGTCACAGACAGAAGGAGCCACGGGAAGCTGTGGGGCGAGGGGAGCTGGGGAGGGACAGAGGAAGTCCCGGAAGGGTTGCACCGGGTGGATGTTCGACCGCATGTGGCTTTTCTTGAGAAGGGCAACGTTTCTTTCAATCTGTTCCATGGAAAAACCGTACAACTCTGAATGGAAAAATGCAGGCAGACCAGGCAGCACCCTTCTTAGGAAACCACAGCCCAGCTTCAGCCTCAAATGCATTCTTCTTCTTTTTTTTTTCTTTTTTTTGAGACAGAGTCTCACTCTGTTGCCCTGGCTAGAGTGCTGTGGCATCAGCCTCGCTCACAGCAACCTCAAACTCTTGGGCTCAAGCGATCCTCCTGCCTCAGCCTCCCGAGTAGCTGGGACCACAGGCATGTGCCACCATGCCTGGCTAATTTTTTTCTATACATATATTTTTAGTTGTCCAGATAATTTCTTTCTATTTTTAGTAGAGACGGGCTCTTGCTCTTGCTCAGGCTGGTCTCAAACTCCTGACCTCGAGCAATCCTCCCTCCTTGGCCTCCCAGAGTGCTAGGATTACAGGCGTGAGCCACCACGCCCGGCGACAAATTCATTATTCTTAACTCAGCGCGGAGGGCTTCCCCCCAACCTGCCGATGCCCTCACTGACCCTGCTGAGTAATGAGGGGCGGCCGTGCTGTGGGGGACGTGCCCGGGTGTCCTTCAAGGCTCCAGGCTGACCTGGGTGAGGTTCCTGAACCTCTGTGCATGGTTTCCTCACGTTTAGGTTGAGATCGGCGCATGCGGCTGTGGATTGCTAAGCTCCTTCCGTCTCTGAAATTCCAACAGTTTTTTCTCCAGGGAACTGAGTGTTACTAGAGAATCTCAGAATAATTCCAGAGTGGCCCAGGATGTTCCACTCCCAGCCCCAGGTTCTCCCTAAGAGCAGACCCCATCCCCACCCTGTCCCCAGCCGGAGAAACCTGGCAGGCACCACCACAGGGATGGTTGTAGCAGCGCCAAGCGACGGTAGAACGGGAACCCAGACTCCAGTCCACGTGGGAAATAGTCACTTCTGCACAGCCCCTGAAACCGTCCTCTTCCAAAGACTCCTAACACTTTAAAAATTCCGTGAACTTTTACTATTTCTAAAAATATCGTGGCAGCTTCGCCGCTAAACAGGACTTCTCTTCCAATGATGAGTCAAATGCTTTTTGCACCGAGGGCTCTGCATGCCTGAGGAGCCACGCTGTTTCTCAAACGGACTTATTTGTGGTGAAGATGTTTTTCCATGTTGCCGCCCCGGCAGAGGTCATTTCTAAGAAATTTCTAATTTCCCTGGAGTAAAATGAAAGCTTCAAAGTCCAAGAGGAAAGATTTTTTTTTACTCCGGAGCGCCTTCTAACTCCTTCTTAAAACTGGCTTTTTGCCTTTGAGATCAAATTTCGCTCTAGCCCATCTCAAATCTCTCCTTTTTTTTTTTCCCATCTCTACTCACGCCGTTTTAACTGATGCAAACTTTGAATAATGGCACAAAACCACGAGACTCATGTTTATCCTTTTAAAACACTTCTAAGTTCTGTGGTTTCCATTTCTTCATATCCCACCAACTACGGCATAATTTTTCTCAAAAAAAAAAAAAAGTCTGTCCTCAAACACCACAAAGACATACTTAAATTTATCATTATTACTAATTTCCTTCTTGCATGGATGAATGTTCCTCCGTGCCAAGGAGGGCTGCGGTCCAGACTCCCGGCTTGTGGACAGAGTGCCTGTCACATGTCACTCGCGGAATTTCTGTCACGCGCATCCAGCCGGCCAGGATGAAGTAACTTTTGGTTTATAGTCTTTTGGGAATCTGAAGACACTTAATGCCACTGTTTAGATCAAAATGTGAAATGTCATGAAAAGCAGCAAGTCGCGGTAAATGCAGAAATAAATGCGTATGAAGACATCCTTTTCATTTCCAAAGGGTCGTTTAATAATTTAGTTCCCAGCTGGTCGACTAACCGGGACCAATGAGACCTCAGACCCGTTTTAGAAGCAGCTGGGGGCATAAATTATAGATGGAAACAAACAAAAAAATAAACGATTTTATTTCCCTTTTCTCACGCCACTTTTGCCGTAAGACAGGGTCTGCCCGAGCGCCGCAGACACATGCAAAATAAAAAGGGACATTTACTTAGAAACACTCAGTGGCTCTTCCGGGTGGCTGGTTTATTTCTCTCTCACCCCGACATGAGCGTGAACTTCATCCTTCATTCCTCACAGCCCAAGTTAACCAAAGGGAAAAACGATAAACAAAACAAAACACAAAGGCGGATTCCAGGAAAACCTGCCCGATCGCGTGTGTGCGTGGGGGCAGCCCTGGGGCGCAGCCCCTGCTCGGAGGGTACCGCTTGGTCTCCCCTGTTGGGGGAAGGATCTGTGCCCTTCGCCTGGGCTTTCTGGGGTTTGGTTTTCCCATCTTGGGAAGGAAGTTGGAGCTGCTGCTTCCCCCATCTGTGTTCTGATTCCAAGTACGGGCACTCACTCGCGGAAAGCCTGTTTTTCTTTGATTTCTCCATTTGGAAATTTGTGTCCCTGAGTCATCCTGTGGGCTTTTTTTTTTTGTCCCCTTAGATGGGCTGAGGTTTGAATGTGCAAGTGCATCAGAGAAGCATATATGTGCCTTAATTTGTTTTTATTTTTTGCATGCAGAATTTGTTTTCTTCTGAGTACACAAGATTTCTTCACTGCACCTTGTGAGCCACTTGGCATATGGAATCAGGATATTCTATCTATCTATAGACAGCGGGAGGAGAAGGTTAGGATGAGGACAAGTGCACGGTCGCGGTTTGTCCCGTGGGAGAGCCGGAGCCAGGAGCCCACGACAGCAGAACACGCACCATGAATGCAAATGACCAGCGCCTGCGCGTGATGTATACAGTGGTCACGGAAACCAAGTGGCAGGAATTTTAAATGGTGACAATTTCTAAGCAGTGCCCTAACCCTAATTACTGTGGCTTCATCGCTGTGATAAAATTCTATCACGGTGCTGATGTGACTTTTTGCGACATTCACTCCCAGGTGGCCCCTTAACTCGCAGACCGCAGCAGCCCCCAGCTGGGGGTGACGCCAGGCTCCCAGCCCAGGTGCCGCACGTCAGGACCTCCGTGCTCCTTCCCCGGGGAGACAGGACCGACCCATGACACATGGAGTGTGGGCACCGTGATGTTGGTGACCTCATCAAACCCACTCAAGGTCAGACTAACCCGGGCAGCGAAGCCAGCCACAGTGCCGAGTGCCCGGAGGAGAGTTTCATAAGCGTGAATCGGGAAGTGATTTTGTGGGACCAGGAGGGACCAGGAGGCTTCCCTTTCCTTCTTTGACAAACAGTCCTCCCATGCTGTGGTGTCTGCGGCCGTCGGATGGAGCAGTTTATCCTCACGGGAAAAACAAATGGACTAAGAACAGAACAGCAGAAATACTCCCAAGGCGAGAGGAAGAGGACACGGCACAACCTGGCCGGGAACAGGGCTGGGCTTGGGATTCAAACCCTTGCCACAGGCTTCCTTCTGAAGCGTTTTACCGTCTCTTAGAGGGTTTCTAGCCTGCCTCTCCCTGCAGGCTCCAAGATGACAGCAGGACGCTCTATTTTAAAAATAACCAACTGTTACAGTTAGAGTGATTGAAAACACCATCACCATAAACCAGCTCCTCCCAGACTTAGCTCCAGGTCACTCAGGGAAGTTAACACAGACCTGTTTCCTCTGGCCACAGGGTTTTTTTTTTTTTTTTTTTTTATTGGGGGAAAACTACAAAGCATTTATAGTACAATGTTTACAGTCTAGAAAAAATAATTCTTCACTTTGTATGGAACCAGAAAAGACCTCGTATAGCAAAAGCAATCTTAAGCAAAAAGAACAAACTGGGAGGCATCAGTCTTCCAGACTTCAAGTTGTACCATAAAGCAATAATAATCAAATCAGTTTGGTAGTGGCCACAGGGTTTTTGAGAGCTCACAGGTGTTCCAGGGCCTCTCTCTTCCTCACGCTCCCTTCCCCTGGCTCCTGCCTGAAGCTCCAGCCCACGGGAAGGGCCCTGCAGACGCCCCTCACTCCCCGCTGGCCCAGCCTGCACCCCAGAGGGAGGACATTCAAAAGATAAAGGCATGAATGCCGAAAACAGAGCCAAACAGGAGCCATTGCTACCTATTTTGTATTTGAGGCAGCCGTAGCTGGATCCCTAGGGTGTGAGAATTGGGTGTGGGGAAGAGTGAGTTAGAGACGGTCCCCTCCGCTCAGTCACTCTGGACCTTGCTGACCAAGGCTCCAGGTCAGAGCTCCTCCCGCACGGGAGCCGGTGGCGCTGGCATTTGGGGAAGTCAGCGTTTGCTCAAAACCTCATTGGCTTTCAGTTTCAATGATGTCTTAGGAACCTATTTTTCTGAATAGTATTGCTTAAAAACTGGGAGTACCTGGTTTAGTACTCAGCAGGAGGTTAACCTCACACATCTGACTTGCCACACTCAGCACTTACCTGCTGCCTTTATCCAGGGAATTCTCGTTGAGACCAGAGTCCAGGGAGTGAACCCGACGCTGCCGCTTCACCAGACGACCGCCGACCTCGAGGGGGTGCGTCTGAGCACGGTGACAACGGGCCACCCCGGCCCCTTCATGCCACGCGGGACAGCTCAGCAGTCGGTCGACAGGAGTGTGGGGTCAGAAAGCACAAGGCTGGGCTTGCCAGTTCCACCGTGAGCTCAGGCTTTAAAACCGTATCTCGCGAGATCAATCCGTCCTCCCTTAATCGTGCGATATTATGTGTAAGGGACACGGGCCACTGGCTTCAGTTAGTGTTCGGGCTCCGTGAAGACAGGCAAATTATTTTACTTTCTCTACTAGATTTTGATGCATTTACCAAATAGTTACGTGTCATGTAAACATGACCCTAATTCAGTAAACGCACCAGTAAATTCTGTTGCTCGGGAATGAGATCTACACAGGCGTGACACAAAGTCACCCGTTTGCAGTTTGAAAATACACAGGGACATCAAGCTCACTGCTCCCAAAGCCTTGGGACACTTTGGTGGTTAAAACCTTCTCTCTCACACTGAGTGACAACCCTCTTCCAAAGAGCTCCATCCCTGTGGAGACTTACGGTATCAGCCTGCCTCCTCCTCACCTGCATCCTTTAAAATATCCGAATGCAGTGACTAGGCCACCCCTCTAAGCCTGACCACTCCCGTGTGACGCATCCTCCTGTCCTCTCTGATACTAGCTGTGTAAACAAGTTTCCAGACCCTTCCCCACAACGGCAGATGCTTGTGTGTTGGCAGTTGCCACCGGGCACCTGGGATATTCGGGACACGATGCTTCATACAGCTGCGGATAAGTTCCTGCACATAACAAGCATATGCTCATCCATGTGTGAGAGCCCCACCCTGCGTCAGACACGGCGACCTGAGGTTGTCCAGGGGTAGAAACAGCTACAGGTTTCTATTTCTTCCCGCGGCACGGACTTGGCATCGACTCCTGTTTGAGGCAACGTCACTCTCAGCCTTTATTTTTTAATTCTCTTCCTCCGGAACTCTGTCTCTCTCCGTCCCTTGAAGGCACACAGGTGAGGAGGCCGCTGCCCCTCCCCACTGTGCAGACCGTACCTGTAGTTCCCTCCTCTCTGCTTCCACGGGTGGCTGCCCGCAGGGTGCTCTCACCCACACTTAATTACATCCTTAGTGTGAAGGAGGAATTTGCATCCTATCCACAGGAATAATGTGTGCTCGTGCACATGTGTGTGCATGTGTGTGCATGCATGTGTGTATGTGTGTGCGTGTGCATGCATGTGTATGTGTACGTGCATGTGTGTGCATGCATGTATGTGTGTGCATGTGCATGCATGTGTGTGTGTGTGCATGCATGTGTCTGCATCTTATACATTGTTTCTGAAGCTATTCAGCGTTTCATCTGGACAATTGTTTTCTCAGATACCCTCAGGTCTCCCACTGCTCAGGACTATGAAACAACGAAACAACCAAGACCCTTCCCAAGCCATCAGCTCTGTTTGCATCTACCTTTTCTCTGTGTAACGTCGGTTGTTCATGCATGCACAGCATGTACCACTGTGGAAAAAACAGCTTCTGTTGCAGAAGCTTAAGATGGATAAATCTTTGATGTACACCGGTAAGCTATTCTAATCTTCAGCTCCTTTAATATTCTCCTCTCTTGGAAAGCTGCACAATTGATCTCAGCCATTCTTGGATCTAAGATCTAAGCAAACCTTGTACTTACTACTGGAATAAATTGATACACATCTTTTTAAGGATACTTGCAGTACTGTTAATGCTTTGGTACTCCTGGCAACTCATTGGCAGTGTCCAAAATGTGCCATTTATTGGCATCTAGAGGCTTGCTATTTGGGTGTGGGGTGTGCTGCTCCTTGTTTGGGATTTCCAGTAGAATTTCAATTATTCTATAGGAAAGAGGACCCATGATCTAATTCTGTAAACAGGGACCTACGTAAGTTCACATCCTGAGCATTGAAGGGGTGTCACCCCATGTGACGGTGCAGTGAACCAGCACCTTGGGAATTATGTTGGTCGTTCTTCCTGTCAGATCGCAGTGGATTTGGACGGGGCACGACTGTAGCTGTGTCTGTGTCAAGCAGGTGATTCTGTCTCCCTTCTCCCATGTGCACTGCTTTGTGGAGGTGAGACTGGATCCCAGAGCAACCCTCCCCGGCCCCACGCCCCGTGGCACCTGCCTCACCTCCTGGTCTCCTGCAGGTGAACTTGGTAATCACCGTCATCCTCGCCGGGGCTGGAGTGGACAGAGGCCACTGTGTGTGAGGGGGGTGGCTGCTCCAGGTTGAGCTTCCCCGGCGGCTCCCTCTCACCACCTACACTCCTGGCAACAGACTCAAGCTTTCCCCCTGCATGCGGAGACTGCCTGTGCTTCCTGTCTTGTCAGGCACGGTATTTAGTTCCCCAAATTGCCCTGAAATGGGGCCAGCCTGTAGAAGGGACAACAGTGTCTGGCTGTGACGTGGTACACACCCCCAAAAGAGAAGCGGAAGTGAGCACGTCATCCTTCCTGCCGGGCCCACCGGTCCCCATGGGTCTGAGGTGTGCCCAGCCGCAAGGACCAAACACGCAGAGCCTTTGCCTTGGTGTCGAGAGGCCCCCGGGGCGTGCGTGTGCGTTGCCGTGCGGTTCACCCGACGTCCATTTCTCCAACATCAACGGGACAGAAGCTGCCCCAGCGCATCCCGACCACGCGCTGCTTTGCTCCCCGGAAGTTCGTTAACTCCTGCCGCCGCCTCCGGGGTTCAAGGTGCCACGTCTGAACAGGCGACGGCCGTGCGCGGGGTTTATCTCCTCACTGACGAGGGAGGAAAACCACTCGGCAAAAACTGGTCTGAACACAACCAGCCGACACGTTTCTTCTTCACATCACTGAGGACTCAAGAAAAGGGGAAGCCGGTGGGAAAAGACCCTCACTGATGAATTCTCTGTTTCCTTGGGTCACGTCCGCACACACCTGCTGACGTTTATAAAGCAGGTCCCCCAGCTCCTTCCCAGGGGCTCCCGTGGGTGACACTCTGCAGTCTGTCCTCCGGGGCCCATCCCCAAGAGTGGCACCACCCACGGCTCACCTCGACCTCAGAGCTCACACCAGGGACAGGATATAGAGCTCAAATCTGCTCAAATCATGCAGAAATGGGCCTGGGAGCATCCTTTGTAATGGAGGAAGGGCTGCAGCATTTCAGGGGGGCTGCGGATCGTGGGTTCCAGGACACTTGGGGTTTGTTAGGATGTGTCCCCTTCCTGGGGCCTCACCACACCTGTCCTGTCCTGCCCTGGGGGCCTGGACTAACAGTGACCAAATACTGTGCCAGCCAGTCCCCGGAGCAGAAGCCCCCACGGCCCCCAGCCACCCCCGAGCCTCTACTTTGTACCTGTTTATCTGGACGTTTCTGATACTGAATTTGTTCTACAGAACGTGATCGAATATTCATTTCTCTGCAGGAATATGAACTTCACGTGAGTCAAACATGAATTCTTTCTCCTTTCATTGGGAGAGCTCTGGAGATAATACACTTTATCCATTGCGTGGTGCCTTACCTTGTAATGAACTGTTTATATGCATTATCCAAACACACAATGAAATTCCGAGGCCTTCGTGTATTTATTTTTTTTAATTCCAGGCCTTTAATGTAGCTCCTGCTGTGTACTCACTCGTTACATTTTGCCAAATGGAAATTGGAATCGATGAGGGTTGTTCTGTCCCCTCCTAACTCCTCTGCACGAAACCACTTGCATTCCTAGTCTTGTCATACGCAGTGTCTGGTTCCAGATGCCTGTCCTGTGCTGCTTTGACCTCGCAGCAGCCGTGGGAGGAAGACCCTATTATTGTTCCCATTTTACGGATGAGAAAGTAGATCCCAGGAGGTCACCTGCCAATACGTGCGGAGCTGGGATTCCAACCCAGACAGTCTGGGACACGGACCTAACCACTGCACCCCTCACGCTTTTTCACAATTAGGGTTTCCCTGCCTCTTTCTTTAAATATCAAAATCCCCCGGAGATAACAGGTAAATGATGTAGTGAAGATGATTTGACTCAGAGCCTGTAACATGTAAGGTTAAACACAGAGCCACAGATCCGTCTGTTAGAATAATACGGAATTTCCAGTTCCTTTAAGACCCTCCAGAGATAGTTGTAGGAGGAAATGAAATAACTTCCGTTGAAAACACGGAAATCCTTAGAACCGAAAGCATTCCCATGAAGAAAGTAAAATACGACAGGTACAGCACCTTGACCGTGAGGCAGTCACGACATCAACAAGACAGCAACATTGCGAGACGGAAATGCTAACCGCCATCCGTGGGCGATCGCGTCTGCCGAAGTTCATACCCTTTTCCGAGTTGCCACCAAGACAATTGCAAATTGACACTTTGAAACTTCAAAACTGAATTCTCTCTTGGCTTAAAAAATTCCCCTCTCCTTAGTCAGAACGAGAAGCATCACATTTGTGTCAGTTAGTTATATATTTAGGGACAAAACAGAATTTGAAAAAAAAATTATAAGATGCTTTGAAAAATTATGCTCTCGTGTTCATGCGGTATGATGTTTTGAACTCTGCATTTTTCCAGCACTGAATTATTTAACGTAATCCTCAATTTTAGGATTGACGCTGCCGGGCACGTCTGTAATTTAATTGCCAGTGTGTTCTAGATGCATTATTCTAATTCCCAAGCTCATGCCTACCAGATTACTTTTCTCCACGATATTTTACCAATACTTTAATACCTCATTAAACGTGACCTCCGAGGAAGCCGTTTCCCAGCATTTCTGCCGTATTTGTGCCTTACCGTTTTCCCCGCTCCAGTCTCAGGCGAGTCCAAGGTCAGCGTCGTAATAATCTCGTGTCCATCAGCGCCCGACACTGTGCTGGGCATGGACCGGACCTGACGCTTGTCTGGTTTCCAGAAACCGCAGACGCAACGCTGGTGCAGTTGCTGGGTTACAGTCCCCTGCCCGGCACAGTGCCAGGCCGCCGCCTCCTTGTCACCGTCACCTCTCTCTCCCCGTTTGGATCCAAGGAAGCCTTAAATCCTGACTCTGGGGTTTCCCTCTGAGAGCTAATGAGCCTCACCAAACGCCAGGCACCGTTTGCAGATACCCTTGCAGACACTGACTCATAAAATCCTTCCGGCACTCCCAGAGGCATGACTGACCATCCAGCTCTTTAGAGGTGGGGAAACCAAGGCACGGCGAGAGCTGCCAGCTTCCCCGATCCCACAGCCAGTGAGCCGCAGGGCGAGACAGAGCCGGGGGACCGCAGACCCTCGGGGCAACGGGGCGGCAGCTTCCACGCAGCGAAGTCTGCTTGTGTGGTTGCCATTTGTGGTCTGCTGTGCGTCAGGTGTTCAGACTGTTTCATGAGGGGCTCAAAATCCCTTTACGGGGGTCCCGATCCTGATGTCTGTCAGGTCACGTGTGGTCCTGGCATGTGGCTCTGAGCTGCTTCAACCTCAGTATACAATTTTGCCACGATGACTATGATTATACAGTAATGTCAAAGCAATGGCATAGAGACATTGTTTTCCACATTTGTTTATTACACATCAAAGATGTGGTGTTTTGCTTGCATGTTCATTGGATGAGTCAACAAATATTTATAGATTAGATCATTGGATCTTCATGGAAGTCGATTTTGATTAAACAGCAGAGTATTGTAAGAGAAATGGCATAATTTCTGAGCATTATTTTCTATTTAGAAAAAAAGAAACAGATGTAAATTTGCTCAACAAACACAATAAAATGATACGTTTTATTTTTACCAGCCAAGTGATACTTGACCTATGAAACCCTCGAGGCATCGTGAGTTTATGCAAACACATGAGTAAGATTTTTGCTCTCTGATTGCACAAAATATCTTCTTGCTCCAATGATCCTAGAGCCTCTCTCGGAATCCCCAGCCGTGGGCTGCAGTGTTGCGGAACCTGAACTCAGGCCCCTGTGCTCCCACTCAGAAGGGAGGTCAGATCCGGTCAGATCAAAGGCCCCAGTAAGTTCTTAGGGGAAAGCCTCGGAGAACTGGTCCCCGTGCAGGGCCCTCTGGCTCCGGGGGCCGCCTGCAGCCGGGCCTGGGGTAGCCCGTCCACCCTGCCCCTCGTCACCCGCTGGTCCCCTGGCTCAGTCAGAGCTGCATTCCACCGTCAGGACTGAATGGCATGGCAATTTTCCCAAACTTGCCAGAACTTCCCGGAATACACTTAAAGAAAGCCATCCCCCTGCTCCTTGTTAGTGTGCATTCATTCGAGGCTTTTGTGTCAGAGCTGGAGCCCATGAGTCACACTTGCTGACCAAAGGGGAGATTTTGCAGGCGGAGAGGGCCCTGTGGGTGCCCAGCGCCTCCCAGAATTATGCTCTAAGGCTTCAGAAGTTTCCAACTACTTTTACCAAAAAAGGTAAACTCCTCCCACAGCCTCGAAGCTGTCGGGTCTGGGCTGTGCCCACTGGTGGCCCTAGGACGACCCTCCTGCCTTCCTGGCTGATCTCGGGGCCCGGGGGGCCCAGCGTCCACCCCCCCTCCCCTCCCGCCCTCGCCCCTTCCCGCTGACCCCACTCGGTACCCACGGCTGGTCCTCAAAGGCAGGTGGATCAGGTTGGACTCTCTGTCACCCACACCGGACAGCAGATTCCTCCAGATGGGCGTGGATCTGGGAAAACCATCCTCTTTCTTTTTTGCGTGATTTATCCATCAGATATGGTTTGGTTTGCTTCAGAGACAAGAAACCAGCAGTCACCACAGCCTGGTTATTTTACCTTTGCAGGACCTTTACATCATCCTAACGTACTCGATAGGTTTATAACCTGGGGCATATTATGTCGGGAACGGCCTGTAAGTGACATTTACAAGAAAATGTTTCCAAATTCAATAAAACGAGTGTCACTGTCCTATCCAAGGCGTCATAACGCGCTGTCGCTGTACCAGGCATGGTGCGAACACGCGTGCTTTCCGGGCACTGGGTGTCGCAGGGGAGAGTGGTCTTTACAGGGAGGGAATCGTGCCCGAGCAGAGGTATCAAGCGGCCTTTCGGAGGAAGATTCTGGTGAGAAAGGGAAAAAAAAATTAACGCTGGAACCCAGGCTTTTGGATTCCAAATCCGGGAGTTTCCCGACTGCACAAGCTACGCAGGATTTCACATTCGGAACTCTCATTTCAGATTCCGCGTCGGGAGAAACCACCCCGAGTGGGAAGGCAGAGTCTATATATAACAGGCAGCGTGTGTGTGTATTATGTATGTATGAAGAACCACACACCATAAACAATACGTTTATAAATACGGGCAATTAACTGCACTTAGAGGATAGAAACGTTCTATGTAAAAAGAACAGCTTATTTCTGGCAAAGACGAAAAAAAGAGAGAGAGAGAGAAAGAAACAACCGATATTTATGCAGCAACTGCACCATGTGATTGTAATCCACCGAAATAAAAATTTTAAAATTGTCTCATGTTTTAAAATTTGAGAGGGAATCTTTTCATTATGTGAATTCTTAATTCTTAAGGTGACCTTGAACTCATCTGGCGGTAAAGAAGGTGATTTTACTTACCTCGAAATTTCCTCAGTTTGCAACCAGTAAAAGTATTTCAATTAAGATTTTTTTTAAAAAATGCATGTTCTAATAAAGACGTTTGTGATGTCTTTGGGTCCAGTTGAAATTGGCTCCTTTTTTCCCAAGTGAGTGTGAGCAGGGAAGCGTGTGACGTCTTGCCGGGACGGGGGCTGTGCGCAGTGCACACACCGGGGCACCTGCGGGGAAGGACACCCCCCTCCCCCCCCCCGCTGCATTTGCAGGATGAGTTGCAGGAGCAGAGAGCCGGGTCGCCTCGCTCTGGTCCAGGCAGCGAGTCCAGCCCGGGGCAGAGGACTCCCCCCGTGTACACGGCCCTCCAGCCCCATCAGAAACGACAGAGCAACTTCCAAGCTGCCACGGCGGGGCGTGTGCGGGAGGGTTAATTCTGCCGGGAAGCCTCGCTGCCTCACCGGCTCTGCCTCCCTTTGCCTGTAGCTGTGAAGCTTCCCGTTTTTCAAAAACCCGGCACTCCACATTCCATTTATCCTGAAACTGAAGCAGTTTGGGGCTAAACATATTTTCAAATGTCAGCGTACTTATTTGGTCCACGGGATGAGAAATGCAAGAATCTCGGGAAATGCCATGTTTAGTTTGGATTTCGTCCTGGAATGTGGGACGGAACAAACGCTAAATCCTCCCGGGGTGTTGTGGAGATGAAAAGAGAAAGTGTGAGTAAAAGCAGTTGGAAGACTCTCCCACGCTGTGTTTGACTAAGTGTCGCGATGGTTCTCATTTACCACCGCCATCATTATTACTATTTTCAGAGTGTGTCACAACAGAGGATAAAGAATCTGAAAAAGGACGATCTTTCTTGGGATGCCCACACTGAAAAGCCTGCATAGGTACCCCAACTGAAAATAAATAAATAAATAAAAATAACCCAGCCCAGAGCCCAGAGCCGGCCCTGGCTACGGAAGGCGGATGCTGCAGGTCGGCATGCACCGTCACTTTGGTGTTCCCCTTTCTGTGCAGGTGTGCGGCCACCCAGAGTCAAAGCCTCCCCCTGTACTTACCTCTGCATTTGGCACTGGAGACCACCGTGAAGATGACCCTTGAATGGCTGACTGCTGGACCCATCGAGGCAGGCTTGGAAGAGACCTCCAGCCCGGCCAATGGCATCCACGAGGATCAGTGATCTCTACATTTATAATAGCAAGATTTTTTCTCTATTATGACAAGCAACCAAATGCATAGTATCATTCATGCTTAGTTCCCCTCAAAATATTTTTAAATAAAGAAGAAAGAAAAAGGTATGCCTGCATGAGCATGCACTTGAACCTGCTTTCCACACCTCTCGTGACTTGAAACAGGGGGAGTTTGTGGGTCAGGCAGAGACCCAGAATGAGTGATTTTCTTTTTTCTCTACTTATTTATTTTTTCTTAATTGGTAAATAAAAATTTAAATATTTATGGTGTACAGCATGGTGTTTAGATACATGTGCACGTTGTAGGATGGCTACATTACCTCTCAACTTTTTTTTTTCTGCTGAGAACACTTAAAATCTACTCTCTTAGCAATTTGCAAGAATACAATACACTGTTACTGACCGTAGCACAAGAGGTCTCTTAAACTTACTCCTGCTGTCTAAGTGAAATGCTGTGTCCTTTGACCAACACCTTCTCAATCCTCCAAGAATAAGTTGTTTCTTCACATGCAACCCATCCTTTGAGACTCGCTGCCTTGGCCAGCAAGGATGAACAAATGATTGAATACAACTCTTCCATCAGCAATGATGACACCCACAGCCAACGCCAATGCAGCACAGATATTCTAAACCTGAACGTCGGCAAGTACGGGGCTCCCCTAATTCACTCTTCTCCTCACTTTGCCTGCACCCCACTGCATCCACCCAGGGTTAGAACCCTGGTTAGGCTGAGAGAGCCTAGAACTGACATCTCAAAATCCTAATTTCAAGTTCTGGCTTCAGGTTTTATAACCACGGCGGCTGCGTGGCCCTATAAGCAACGCCAAAACTTTCCAGAATCACGATTCCCCTCCTCTATGAAATTAGAGTGATAATAAACACCTCTTACCTCACAGAGCTTTATGAGGATCAGATACAAGTGTGTGCGTGTGAGAACGTCTTATAAACTCTGTGGAACCATTTAAATGCTGATTATATCAACAACCAGCAGACACGAGAGAGAAGCTGTGCAGTTTTCGTGGCCATCTGAGGGCTTCAGAGTGATTTGGGGCTCGATTAGTCAACCCAGATTATAGAAAAAGGTACTATAAATAAGGCAAGAGTCGTGACATCTAAAAGCAAGCCTGCGTAGAATGGGTACAAACTATCATTGACTTTCATAATGTCTTAATTTCTAGATTTACTCCTGAAAACCTCGAGCCTGGGGTTCTGAGCTGGTTCGCATTCAAGGCTGGACGGAGCAGCCAGCTCTCATCGTTGAGGTGAGATAAATATGCCCGGGGACTCTGGCCGTCGGATGCCGTAGGAATCCTAAAAACGCTCCCCTTGTTTCTGAACCCACAACCCCACCCAGACGGCGGTCCCAGGGAGAAGCCATGCAAACGGCACTCACGGCGCATTCAAGTTAGTTCCCAGACGGACTAACTTCCCGATTCCGGGAACAGTAGCAATCCGTGTCACCTGAGTGGGACACGCTTGTATTTTACTTATAACACCAAATACAATCTTACCATTATACCCCAAGGGCATAGAAAACAGCGGTTCCCAAGAACCTTCTCTGTTAGAGGATCTTTCTCCTCTGGGACCGACCGTACATGAGTCTGGTTGCTCTAAACTGGAGGAATTCATCTCCCTCGCTACATAGAAGGTTATTTTTATTTAAGACTTTGATGTTTGGGAGCTTCCACTTGGTTCAGGGAATTTTACAGGCTGAGAAAACATATACCGTGCACCGGGTTGCAAATCTCTGCGGAGCCTGAACAAGGCGGGTGTGGGATCCGTGCAAACGCCACACAGAAGCTTCTGGAATGGGCCGGGGAGCTTAGGCCCTGGAATATGCAGAGTTATGGGGTTCTCACGTGCAGGGAGTTGCTCGGGTGTTTACAAGAAATATGCCCTGACATCCCACTCAGGCCGCTAAAAAAGTTAAATTACGGTTACCTGTTTGTTGAGAAACATCCACTGTGCTCAGCTAAAGAGGCCCATCTTTTTGTTCTAACCCATGTCAGCCTCCAGTCCAGAAAAAGTCACAACGTATAAAAAGTGTCATAGATTCGGCTCCGACGGCTTAAATAATTTCGTCCATCTGGGAGTGGATGGCAAGGCTTTTTTTCTTCATAAACCTTCATCGATCCTCCCAAAATAGAGCCGACACAGGTGGGAGGGACTCAGATTGATGGCCGACCAAGTTTCAGCCCAGGTCAAGATTTCTGAAACAATCTGGGCCGTGACCAGCATCGATTCACCCCGATTTAATGATGCTCTCACATGGACAAACAGCAAACAAATCCCAGGAGTTGCTTTTCACTGGGGAATTAAGGTCACGAATATAAACTCTTTAAAGCATTTTTTCAGTCTCTGGTGCCTGTGACTGTCAGCCTCACGTCTGCTTTGCCGCGCTCAGCAGAGGAACAGGCCAGACTCCGAGAAAGGCAGCGGAAGGTGCGGCAAACAAGGCAAAGCCAAACAGAAAACACCAAGCTTTGAGCCCTGACTCCCGGTGAGATGTCCAGCCGCGGCGAAGCGGCTGCTCCCGGCGCCTCTGAACTGGCCGCGGGTCGCTGGCCGAGTGCGGCAGGTTTCCCATGGGCTGTGCTCTGTCCCCAGAGTCACTCCGGCGCCGAGTCTCGGTGGGGACGGCCAGTGACCACCACGCCAGGTCTGGCAGGGCGGCGGGGATTTGAGCCTCTGGAGCCGGCCAAATAGCGCCCCCAGCGTCTTCCCCACCCCTAACTGTCGTCTCTTGGAAGGCGCTAAGCAAAATCTAAGACGTCGTGCTATTTCGTGTTAACCATAGGCAGCTTTGTAAAAAAAATGTAACCACACACCGACCTTATGAGTGACTGAATTGACAAAATTGTTTATAATCTAAGAAGCTGTCGGTTGTATAACAAACCCCATGTGCTCACCCATCACCCGGTTTCAACAATTATGACCCCCGCCGACTTCTCCCGTCTACAAACCCGCACGGCCTCCTTTTCTCGCCCCGGGGAATATTTCAAAGGAAATATCAGAGTTGAAATCATCTCCTCTGTAAACACATCAGTGCGTGTCTCTACAAAATAGGCCCTTTCTCTCTTAAAATATCACCACGAAACCATCCTCACAGTCAAGAAATCCGCAGGGGTAACAACCTATTAAATATGTGTTTGAAGAGTGTTCAAATTGTCTGACTGTAAATACGTGTAGATGCAGAAGTGTGAGGATGTGTTTGTGTTTGTGTTTGTGTGTAAGTACATGTTCTACCCTGTTTGTTTAAATCAGAATCCGACACATTCCAAACGTTGCATTTGGTTGACGAGTCTCTGAAATCTCTTTAATCTACAGGTTGTCTCCCTCTCTCTCTCTCTCTTTCTCTCTCTCTCTCTCTCTCTCTCTCTCTCTCTCTCTCTCTCTCTCTCTCCCCCTCTGTCTCTCTCTCTCTCTCTCTCTCTCCCTCTTTCTCTCTCTTTCTCTCTTTTTTAACTTGCATGTAACCAGATTCCTTGTCCCATGGCATTTTCCACACTCTGGATTTTGGTGGCTGCACATCCGTGGTATCTTCTGTCTTTTTCTAATGCTCTTGTGTGCTCCTATAAATTAATAAAAAGATCCACATCTGTGCTGGTCGATACATTTGCCACCAGGACACGTGGCCATTGAACATTCAAAATGTAGCTTCTGTGACTAAGGAAATGAGCTTTTAATTTTATTGAATTTAAATTAACGTAAATTTAAAAACTGATACTCTATCCGGTTATTGGAAGACTTTCAAGTGTGATTGGACCAACTTCGGTATGTGAGTCTAATTTTTTTTAAACCGTAAGTCTTGCAAAATCTAAATACAGATTCAATTTTTCCAGTGGAAATGTAGCAGCTGAAGTCAGACGTACTGTAAGTGTAAAATATACGGAGAATTTCAAATACGTATGAAAAAAATGTGAATGCCAAATCAGTATTTTTACATCAATAACATTGTGACGTTACATTTTGTATACATTGGGTTAAATAAAACATACAATTAATTTCACCTGTTAAGTTTGTGTACATTGTCTGTATATAATATAACATATTATTTATTAATGCTATAGGTCGTTTAGATTCAACACTGTGAGTTCATGAAAACTTTGTTTAAAATGCATGTACGTGTGACCGAAGTTTGAAAAACACTGGACTACAGAACTCATTTCTAGCTATACTCGCTTGAACTATAGAACTGCATTTTTAGGAACACCAAACTTTGTCAAAAAATCGAGTAAGCAGAACTGTCAACAACATACTCATCGAATCATTTGTCTAATAAGCATTAACTGAGATGTTACCATGTGCTAAAAAAAAACCACTGGAACCCCGGACACGGGAGCAACTGATGTTGGAGACGTCATAGGACAGCAGTGTTTACACAGAATCTCTCCAGATGAACTGGAGGTTTGGGAATCTCAGATGCCAAAGACAAGCACCTGTCTTGTGGGCGATCAGTACGGGAGGTGCATGCCACACACACAAGAGCAGAGATAACACGTAAAGATGCCCCCTAATGACTCAGGCAAGCAAGAAATATTTTTAAAAATGATAATTTATCTCCACCTTTCTATCCAAAACCCAACAGAGGAGAGAGCAGAAAGCAGCTTAAGTCCTTGAGAAATGTAGACATTTTAAAAATAAGAGACCGAACTAAAATATAAGATGCTAAAATGAGAGATTTAAATAATAACTGCGCAGTTGACGGGGACTTTGAAATGACCGATAAATATGCCAAATATGTCAGGTTGTTTCTCTGGAGTGCACACGTCAGAAAAAGTCAAGGCTTGGTGCTGTTAGGCCGTGTTGGTTGTCTGGATTGCAATTAAGCGGAACCAGTGCATTTGCTTATTTGGCAGTCAGGTAGATGGAGCATGTTTAGGGCAAACCGGACACTTGATATCATTGATAATGGCACCCCTGTGCAGGGTGTCCATGCACAGGAAAGCCCTATGGCTATTGTCCCCAACGAGATTATCGCCCAGAGGACGTGGCCTTCAAATGCTCTAATGCTCGGAATTTTAACGTAAGTCCCCAAATAGGTGCAGTCCCACGACAAAAGGGATCTGTTTCATCACCTGGAAAATCCTCCCGATTATTATTTTCTCTGTTTGGAGACTTAAACTATCATTTGCATATCACAGCATGTGAAGGCCCTGCAGGGTGGAAATCTGTTTAATTTTGCTGAACCCAAGCTTCCTCGAACTTGCTAGACAACAGGTCTTTGCCGTTATTATGTCTAATGCCGTTTTTTAATGCCCACAACTTCAGGAAACGTAGCTGTGATGTATGATGTGAAATCTTAAGAGAAATACAGATAAATCTCTGCAGGATATAGTCAACGTGCAGGCCACACAAGGCTTAGCATAAATGCCTCGCTGAGCTCCTCAGCTCTTTGTGGAGGTATGTTAACCACGTAATGCGGTAAAACGTTTTTTATGTTAACTGGAAAGTAATCTCACCATAGGAAAAAAAATAAGCTTCTTAAATTAGTTTGCTCATCTTTATGAATGTATAATCGCACACATTTATACACATCTCAGTTATATATATAGTTACGTGTATGTATGTGCGAACATATATAATGATATATTTTGATTTCCATTCATGCATCTATAATGCCATAGAATAAATTTAGATTCAAAGTAAATTTATTAATGTCTTAACAGTCGTGTTCCTCTTTGAAAGTGACTTTTATTGTTTCGGGAGAAAACACGCGTGTGAAGTCTACGCAAGCACAGAGAGCAAAATTGGACTATTACCATTAAGAATTTTTTGAGCAGCTTAAGTGTTTCTTATACAAACATTCCACTTGAATAACTGAAAATATCTAGTGTTTTGAGGGCGTGGCGGAGTCATACCGTGCATGTTCTGGCTGTAGGACTATGAATTACTACAAACTCTTTGTGAGAGAGATTTGGAAATATCGTCCGATTCTGAAACGCATAGAAAACTTTGACCCAGATACCCAACTTCTGAGGATCCACCCTGCACGTTAGCTGGTGTAAGTGCAGAGAGGTCCATGTATGAGCTCTTAGGAGTCGGGTGTCACAAAGGCCAGCCCTGTGACATCCCTTATGCCCCTGCAGCTTCTGCCTGTGCGTTAAAAAGAAATTTTCGGTTGCACCGAGAACCCTCGTTTTTCCCACCTGGCTACGCCGGTTCTGTCACTAGGTGAAAAGTCATTTACATAAAGAAAACAAGAGCGTCATTTTTTTTCACACACAGGCAGAAGCTGCAGGAGCATAAGGAGTGCCACAGGGCTGGCCTTTGTGACACCAGAGTCCTAAGAGCTCGGTGGCCTTTGGTGGCGCCTCTTATGTTATCCGCGGTGAGGCAGGCCCTGTGCGGCCGCTGTAGGAGCCAAGCCCGTCAAATACCTTTCTGCAGGAACCGTGACGAAACCGGAGGCCCTGTGGGAGTGGGGAGAAATTTCAGCAGAAAGACAAAGGCCCTGGAGCCTTGGACATTTTATTTTGCTCTGAAAAAAGACCTTTCAGGGGGAAAAATGGCATCATTGTTCTGCTGGTGGTGGCAGGGCCGAAGGCTGGGCTGCCTGAGCAGTGATGTCACAGCGAGGTCACGGTCCCCGGCTCACCCTGGGCGGCCCTGGGGGGGACAGGAAGGCCTGGCGAGGAGGAAGTGACCCTGCAGAGCAGAGGGTCCCTCCGCGGCGTGTGTGCGGGGGGCCAGGCCAGAGGGGCTCGTTTCACAGGGGTTGGACGTCTCGATCTGAACGTGTGTGGGGACATTGTCTGTCCCTCCTGCCCTCACCCGCCACCCAGCACTGCGTCCTGCCTCTCAGGCGAAGGCCTGTCCGAGGTCAGCGAGAGGAAGCCGGTCTCCATCTGCAACGCACAGAGCGGCCGTGCTGCTGGAAAACCCGCCCTCCCTGGGGGAGGCTCTTCCGGGGCAGGATGTTGGAGCTGGGGGATGTGTTCCCAGGGGAGGGGTCGGTGGTGACTGTGGAAGATCTGGTGTCCGACACCCCGAATTTGGAAACTCCCTCAGCCACGCGCTAGCCGAGTCCCTCTTGCAGATGCTGTCGTCACGGATTCGGAACATCGCTTGCTTTGTTTGCAAAACGAGGATCCCAGAACATTTCTCCAGGACCTGCTATGTTATCTGCAAGGCCCAGTGCAACACGAAAATGCAGGGCCCCAGTGACACAAAGGGTCAAGGACAGCCCAGCGTGGGGCCAGAGCAACTGCCCAGGTGGCCCAGCCCTGACGTCTGCCCTGGCGATTGCCCAGGTTGTTAGGAAGATGGACCAAAAATCTGTTCTTGAAAGAGCTGTACCCGGCTCTTGTTAGATCCTTAGGAAGTGATTGTTCAATGTAAACAGATGGCAGGGAGGGAGGGAAAGGTATTTCTGCAGAAATTGTCTAAATCAGGAGGCAAACCCACAGGGAAAAGTGCGGGTTGTTAAGAACTCGCTGTTTAGCTAAGATGGCATTTCAACAGGAAAGAAAAATGAAGTGGAAACATGGGTTTTGTGTGTCCCCCATTCCCTGGCAATGACAAAATGTAGCAGAAATGCAGATTTTGTTTGGTCCCCTCCAAGGCTAAGGAGGAAATTTCGACATGTCTGCATTGAGGGGTGTCGCTGAGCACCGGAAGTCAACAGAGGTCTCGTCTCCTGCGAAGACCCCGGCTGGACAACACTGATCTCTTCGGGAAAGAGGAATTTTGGAAATCACAGCCCAGCCGGGCACTGACAGGTGTCATGTTGGTATTTTCACCCTAACTCCCGACGTGAAAATTCATGGATGACTATGAACACCTTAAAACAAGTAATTTTTGTCTCCATATGGTTTAGGACTCAGGAAGTGAAACTAGGAGAATGTCATAAAGAACATGGTTTTCTTTCTATTCCCTTAAAAGGCATCTCCCGCACCCCAAGCTTCCCCACAGAAGCCTTATATGGGTCTGCCATGCCCCCTGACAGTATTTCCAGCCTGTAACTTCTGAAAACGTCCATAAATTTCCTTCCCACTGTATAAAAATACCTCCTTTCATCTGTCCTAAAACCGGCCTGTTCGAACGTCAAAGGCAACCCCACAGTTTAACTATTTCAGGACTTGGCTAACAGGTCCGTGACCACAGGAGTGACGCCTTCTGTGATCTACAAGCCTCAGTCGTTTCTTGACTTGGGACTTGGTCTTCTTTCCAGACGGAAGAGCCCTGATTTTTCAGCCAGTTGTTCCGAGGGGGACATTGCATTCACTACAGTAGGACAGCTGTTGTCTCGTCCCTGCTGTTGTAATGTCAATAATTTATCTGGCTGTTCACGTAATCAAGAGTAGAAATAATTCACACACAGCATTCCGTGTGCAGACCCAACGTGATTTTTTGAAGAGCAGGAAAATGTTGTGTGTATATCCTTAAACACCGGTTAGATCATTCTAAGAACCGCAAACCTTTTCTCCCGAAGACGTAGCGCATTAGCCTGATCCTTTTTTGACAGTGCATAGTCCAGGTTTGTGACTCATATCATTTTAAGACCACAATTTGTATCACTTTTTCCAAGAACTCCGTTCTACCTGCCCAGTTTTTCTACTCACCCTTGCCAGAAACGTGATCTCCCAGGAGCTCGTAATAGCTCGTGGTATTTTAACCTTCCAATGAGAAATACAACTGCATTCACCACCACAGAGATAGAAGAAACGCTATTTAATGTTTAAAACTTCTGAGCTGCTCCGATATGCAAAGAACGCAGCCCCAGACCCCGGGAGTTAATGTGAGGGGTGGGATAAAGGCTCATGCGGGACGTGTGCCTTATGTGGCCTCAGGGTCCCTTCACAGATCTTGGCAGCACTGACATGCATTTCATGGGCTCTTATTCCTAATTTTTCATGGGACCGGTCAGGGACTATATCCTTAACAATGTACCTGACAGTCCCAACTCCAAGAAGAGCTTCCAACACATGGGGAGTGTCCAACAAATACTTGTTGAAATTCTAAGTGCGTAACTAACAGTTCTTGAGAGACCAGAATTTATGAAAGATGTGCCACGTGTGTGTTAAGATGTGATTTTAACAAGGTTATTAAAGATGGGAAGTGTATAAGAATGTCTGTAATTCTTGAACTAGAAGATAAAGAGTGCTAATTTTGACTCAGAAGGGAAAAAAGTTAGCACCATGTGAAGAAAGACAATCAGATTCTAACCCTATGAATATTTTTCTCAAGCAATTATTTTTAATTGGTTCAACAGTTTTTGTGGGGGCAGGGGCAGTGTTAGTTCTGATGTAAGTTAGTAATATATGAAAAATGACAGTTTAATAAAAAGATATTATTTTGGAGCATGGTAGCACAGGCTGCAACAGGCACATATATTTAGGAGGCTTAAGTGTAGCCTAAGACAGCAGACCATAAGCAGACTTAGGGAAAATATGTGTAAACAGAATTAACCTCTGTGTATTACCAACATTCCCTGAGATGTTGTCCACACATGCAAAAAAGAAATGTCAAAGTATTCGAAGTATCAGTCAGATAACCAGTCTATTTTGGGAGCGTGCAAAATCCGTTATTTGGCACCCACAAACCGAAATAAAAAGTAATTCTTTTGGATGCCCTTTTGAAAACTGTGTTCAGTTATTGTTATATTGTGTAGATGTGATATCAAAAAGTATCAAACTCATTAGGGAAAAGCCTGGTGAAAAAGAATCCTAGGAAATTTTTTAATTTTTATTATTACTTTTTTTTTTTTTTAGAAATCTTATATTTGATCGAATCTATGGAAGAGAAGCCTTTGGGGATATAATTGGAAATTGAAACTCAAAGTACATCACGAATTTCATAAGAATGAAGTGTATGTTTATAGATTTTATTTTGTACTCTGGAAGTTTGAGTGTTTTCTTTTCTCACCTGACAGATGTCCGTGTTCTGCTTTTCCCTCCTGCCGCAGCGCTGAAAGGGCAGGCGCGGGAACCTCATCCAGTTGCGGTATCCAGCTTACTCCTGAATTTTGCTAATAGCCGGCGCTATGGGCATAATGGAGCAATAAATCCAGAAGATATGAAAAATAAACATAAGGCCTAATATTATTCCATGCAGCGGTAACTACTTTACACTAAAATTATATAATGGAATTTTACGATAAATCCATTCGACTTATGTAAATTCAACTTCACGGGAGAAAGAGAGAGAGAGATTGAATCTCCGCCTTAAATAGAAATAGCACCACAAAGTAAGATAAAAATTAAATAAGTCTCTGAGGAAATTCCTGCAGAAAAGTGAGCATAGGAAAGACAAGCTATGGCGGAGGGTGAGCTGAACGGAACGCAGCCGCGTTACTGTCCTGTGTGTGCGTTAGCTACACGTAGGGTGGAAACGCGGCTGCCAGTTTTCTGGCAGACTTTGCAAGCTGTAAATAGAAGAGGAAATGATTCTTGATTTCCTGATTATTTTTCTCGAAGAAGCTCAGCTATTCTAGTATCAAGACAGGAAAAAAAAAAAAAAAACTCTCCCTGGGCTTCCGGGGAGAGTGTATTAAATGCCACTAGCAACACCCTAAGCGTGGATGTGATAATCCACACTGACGGTTTGAAGGTAAAAAGCAATTGCACAAAAGTCAGCCAAGCATGAGCCGCAGAGGCTCAGCCTCTCTGCTCCCCACCGCCCGGCTTTATCCGGGCTCCGGTCTCGAACACCTGGAGCAGAAACGGAGGGAGGCAGGTGAGGGGCTCGTGCAGAGGACGCTGGGAGGAGGTGATGGCATGTGGCCAGGGCATGCTTCGCCTAAACGCTCCAGTTCACTGCTGTGTGCTTTTGTCTTAAATGCCAGGCCGTCGCGGCATCTGGGAGCTGCGTCCCTTGGCCGCTGTGGGAGCAAAGGCTTCAGCGGACGGACGGTCTCCCGCGGGGAGAAGGGATTAGTCCCTCAGGAAGTCCTCCACCTGGGCTTCTTTTCTGTAAGAAAGACTCTGGCAAGCAGCGAGAGGGATACATTTGGCAAGTGACGGTGAGACGGTTTTCTGAAGAATTTCGTGGAAACGCTTTCACGAAGCTCTTGGTCTCGGGGCTTTTCATGTATGCAGAGCACGCGTGTGGCAGCGACTGTGCACATGAGCGACCGTGCCGCACAGATAGCGCATGTACGCACACACGTGCTCGCCCATGCAGCAGGCAGCCAGGCCCTCGCTGTGCACACACACACACAAGGACCACCTGTGTAATTCGATCCTGAAAAGGCCACGCACACGCCACGTCGGGTGGCAGTTACCCTTCCTGACACCGTCGTCCGAAGTCCAGAGTGCACGTCCCAACGTGCCGGCCAGTGCCGCCTGGGGTCACGGAGCACTTGAAATGCGGCCCGTGCAAGAAATGAGATCTGGGGTAAGTATACAAACACACTGGATTGCAAAGACCTAGCATGAGAAACAGGAATTTGAAGTATCCCATTAATAATTGCTTATATTGACCACTTGTTGAGACGATAATACTTACATGTGTATATAGGACTAAATAAAATATTACTAACAAAAAAATTTTCTGTTTCTTTAAACATTTTTTAACGTGGCCACTAGAAAAGAGAAAAACTAGAAAGGAGATGGGGAGACTTGTATTTGATCTTTCTCTCATAAAAAACTATTTCAGAATGAGAGAGGAAGGGGCAGAGAAAGGAAGAATCGCCTCTTCAGAAGGAGCTTCAGGATGAGCTCATCGGGTTGGGTGGAATCAAAGCAGAGTCAGACAAAGAGCCGCCCCGGGGAGGAGCCGCCACCGTGGACAGAGAGGCCACAGGGTAGACAGGACACAGACCCGGTGCAAAGCCACCCGCGTTCATTTCAGGGACTGTCCAGCCCCTACGGAGCCACAGCCATCCAGGAGGAGCCAAGAGAGACGTCCGGGGACAGACGCCACCTGTCCACCTGACCATCCCCAGTGCTCAGCTCACCGGCGTCTGCTGGGCCACTTCCCTTGTGGAATCCCGCCCAGCACGTTTCCTCGTATAGCTAAACCATGAGACATGTCAAAGAAGTAGCACAAAATGCGTGCACATGTTTAAAAGAGGGGAGACCAGGATGTTCCATGTTGAGGTCTCCGGAGCCCCAAGCCCTGGCTTCAGGGGTGTGTGGCGTTTGTCCCTGTTGGGAGGAGACCCGGCAGTGAGTCAATGCCAGGAAAAGGCCCTCCCTGCAGGACATCCCTGGTCGCTGCCCTGCCCTGCGCCAGTTTAGAGGTTTTCGTTGGTAGCTCCGTCCTGGAGAGATCAGTTTTTAAATTTCAGTGACATGTGACGGGGTGGGTGACGTGAGGGCAGGGAATGGGTTGCAGCTTCGGTGAACCGTATAGTCCCTCTCGGCTAAAGGCTCAGTATTGGCGTTTATTGATTGTTTACTGAGCAATGTTATGTCTTTTTTCTGGTTTAGTCCACGCAGCCCTCGTGAGACAGGCAAGACCATTGTGACCATCACGTCAAATGTCAGCAGTTGAAGCTCGAAGGGTTAACATTAAAATTATTAATTTAAAACCATCATGTTCAATGAAAACAAAAAAAGTCAAACAATCCGCTAGAAAATGGCGACCGGGCTGAGAAAAGCCATTAAGAAAAGAAACGTAAGCAGCCGATACACATACGATAAAAAGTCCGTGCTGGTAAATCCTCACAAATTAAATTAAAATAGCAGAGCGATACCATGTCAAGTTGTTGTAAAGGGAAGGCTTAAAGGATATTGTAGCGCGGTAGTCAAGATTTCCCGGGGTAATTTGGCAACATAAATAACTAATAATAAGCGTGGCTGTGACTTTCACACTCGTATATAATCCTTGGTGTGTCTTCAGAAGAAATTATCATAGATGTACACAAAATTTATTTACAAGGAAGCTTATTTCTTAATTACCTCAAATAGGAAAATGATTTAATAATTTAGGATATGTTGGCTGCTTGGGACTCTATCTTCCTACTCAAATGTAATATTGCATTTTTAAAGAGTAGTTAATGGCACGGAAATATAATTTTCATGTTTTTATATTAGTAAAATATATGAGGCAAGATAACAATATTATATAAGTCCCAGTTTTGTTTGAATATACACGTATGCGCACAGGCCCACAGACTTACATGGATAAAGAGAAACACACCAAAATGTTAACAGTATTTATCTTTTAAATTTCTCTTATAGTTGTCAATAATTTCAAATTAATCACAATGCATATGGGTTCATTTTTACGGTTAGAAAACCAGTCATGAGGAAAGAGAGAACGAAAAGCTTAATGACCCTTGGAGGGACCCACCAGTAGTTGGTGACAGAAAATTCGGCAGAGCTACAGGTAACCTCAGCGGGAAAATGGGATTTTTTCTATCCTTCAGTTTCAACTCTGATTTTCAAATAAAGTATGTCCGATGTTACATGTTACTTAACTGATGATTTAAAAATCTTTTAAACCGAAATCTTTCCCTCTCTGGAAACCTTATCACTCTGTCTATAAAACATGACTGACCTTTGAAGTCACTTAAAAACTCTGCTTGGCAAAGTCCTCGGCGAGATGGGACGGACCCCGCCAGGAACGGGGGGGCTCTCTCCCCCCCCGCCTTCTTTCCACGGAAGCCACCTTGCTTTCATCTGCTTTGAGTATCGGGCCTCTAAAAAAGATCTCACTTGGAAAAAGAGTTTTTCTGGAGGCAAAAAAAGAAAAAAAATTAAAAACGATCAGATTAAATAATACTAAAGACACCTTCCGGCTCTGGAATTCTAGTCTATGACAAGTTTCAAGTATAAATTGGTGGGTGGGTAAATTTGCCCAGTGCAAATTTCTGTAACTCCTCTAAGCTTCTGCCAGGGGTCCAGATAAGTTTCCAGCCTTCCCGTCCCACGTCACAACGGCTAGCTGGCCGTGCTGTGTAAAATCCAATAGCGTCTCCAGAATGGGGAAGAAACGCTTTTGCTTCTCAAACATGACTCATTGGAATTTATTGACTGATTACAAACCGGGGAGGAGGGGACCCAGGACGGGGTGAGAATGCACTTCCTGCTGAATAGGTTTGTATTTGTTTGTTTGTTTTAGAGCTTTTTTTCCATTCTAATCATGCACTTGGCTCCGTGGATCTCAGTGGTGCAAGGATTCACCGGGAAAGTGTAGGAAAACTGCCAGCCCCATAGCTGGTCTGCCTTTTTGAAGAGAGAAGGGGAGTTTGTGTATGCTAGTTAGTCTTCTTACAACATTTCTGCTGAATCAACCCCGTGTTCTTCTGTGACATCCATGTGGTGTGTTTGCAGAAGCAGCACGCTCTTCGCTGAGTTATTAACGAAACGCAGGCCGATGCCGTCGCAGTAATAGGGTGTCGCCAAGGGTGGTCGTGTTTTCCTCACAGAGCTCGGGCTGTCTGAAGGTTAAACATCCACCGGCGTGTTTGCTGATCGCATGACAACAGTCTATAATTCTTTCCTGTTAGGGAGTTCAAGCATTCTGCTCTCCGATCAGCCGACGCCCAAGAAAACCCTGAAGGATGCGGCTATTGACTTTAATCAGCCTTCGGAGCTTAACCTAATAAAAACTGCCTTCCGGACCGTGCATGCTTAAATAGACGTACGTAGAAGCCAAAATGACTTGTGTCTTCTATGGGAAAATGACATTAGTATGTGATAAAAATGTACAATCCCCAATTCTGAAGCTGCTAAAGACATAATCATTATGCACATGATCTTGAAAAAACACATGTGTATAGGCGGGGCTTGATTGTTAATATTGTTAGAATTTCATGTGTCTGATGAATTCAAGATACATTTAAACATTCTTTCGCAGAAAGGAAAACTCAAAATGTTAGTTTTTGTCAACACTATCGATAGATAGTCACGCTGTTTATAATAATTCAGGTTAACCGAGTTACGGACAGGAACGGCAGGAAGCCACCGTGACTAACAGTGCAGCCTGAACAGAAACATGTTACATTTCTTTACCTCCTGCGGGGTCAAATTTGGTAAGAGAGAGAAAGGGAGACATTACTGGGTAGAAACTCCCAGGTGATATCATTTGGGATAGGTACATCACTTGCTCCTCACTCACAGACACACATGGCGCATGAAATCTTACAGCCCTAAAACCCCGGCTGGCTGCACCCCCTGCTCCCGTGTGACACTGTGACACAGGAATACTCCCGCACGGAGGGAGTACTGTCCCCACAGCCCCACCTCTGCAAGATGCGGTCCTTCTGCCCGAAGCTAAGACGGGGCCAGGGACCCCCCCTGGACCTCCCTTTCCTGGGAAACCTGAAGCCACACTCAACTAATGACGGCAAGAGAAGGCATTTTGTGGTGCACGGGACCAGGAGGGGACCCTCTCTGTCTGAGCATTTACAGGACAGTAGGGAATAGGGCATCCAGGTGTCTGTTCATGGATTCGTTATGTAATAAGTGCTGGACAGCAAGGCAGGGCCACAGAGCAGCAGAATTTGAAATGGAAAACTTTGCAGAAAGCACACTTCAGACATTCAAACGCCTAGCAGGGTCTGGAGGTAAAAGCAAAATGAATCACACCTGGGGGGTCTCCTGGTGGAGACAGGCATGACGCTGGGACCCTGTGCCGCCAAAAAGACCGGAGCTGCTCTGACAGTCTTGGCAATTATTGCTCTGTGCAAACACTGGCCTAGATTCCTTCATTTTTCAAAAGAAAGAGAATCTCCATTTTACACAGAATTCCTCCTTTTTACATGGAACACATAACTCACACTTTTGAAGTAAGGCGGTGTGTGTCCAGGCACACGCGGCCTGAGAAGCCAGCTTCCGGGCTCTGCCCTTGTCTGAAACACGACGAAGGTAGCTGGAGGTAGGGAAGGTGCGAGGTGGGCTGACACCAGGAACCCGTTTCGTGGAAGGCAGTTTTTCCACGGGGCGCGGGGAGGAGGTGGGGGGAGTGAGCGTCGCTGCCTGGGCTCCAGTGCAGATCCTCAGGTGCTAGATTCTCACGGGGTGCGAGCACCCAGGATCCCTCGCACGCACAGTTTGCAGTGGGGTTTGTGCTCCTGTGAGGGTCTGATGCCCCTGCTGACCTGATGGTGGGCGGGGCTCGGCGGGGATGGAGCAATTGGGCGCAGCTGTGGGTGCAGGTGGGTGCAGGTGGGTGCAGGTGGGCTTCTCTCCGCCCCCTCGCTGGCCTGCCGCACGCCTCCTGCTGTGCAACCTGGCTCCTGGGGGGACCTGGACCACTGCCGGTCCGCGGCTATCCGGGGGCTTGTGGACTGCAGAGTTATGTAGAGGCCAAACATAAAAGCACAATAAATTCCCAGAAAACAAAATCGCTAACAGAGCCATTCAAAATTAAAAAGCTACAGAAGTCACAATTTTAGAATAAAGGGTGTTTGTCTTTTTATTACATTTATTAATTTAATTTTCACCTTAGGTCCCTTATTTAAAAAAGCAAGAAAGTCTTAGTAAGGGGAATAGATATATATACATTTACACACACACACACACTTGCACACACATCCTTGTCAAGTCATCCGAATGTTATCCTCCTGTCTTTGATTTTTCCAAACATTTTCTCTTCCAGCGAGCTTAGTATTTTTGTCACCATGACAACACGGTGTAGGACAATTCCTTTTCTCTCTCTCTCTCTCCCTTTTTTTTTGTGGCAGTGTTGTTCTAAGGATCGGTTGAGAAAGAATTGGTCTTCCATGTGATGATGATACCCATTTTCTTTTACATCCAAGGGATCTTTAACAACCCATCACAGGTTACCCAGATTGGCAGAGGTGGGAACGTGGTGTGATGATTCCTTGATGTGGGAGCGTTGATCTGAAATGCTGCTGGGTGAGCAGATGACGAGGCGTCGGCCGCCCGAGCGGGGAGAGGGACGAGGAGCCCCCTCCTTCGTGACAGCATCCTGCAGGACAGAGGGACACCGTGCTTCCCGTCCAGCCGGCCGATCAGAATTTGCTACACGTCAGGACGTTTTCAAAAAACTCTATCATGCGTGTGGGTAACAAAGACACCGGTTGGATAAAATGAAGGCGTCACCGTATTCTTACGTCTCTGTGTCTCCCCTCTGCACGTGAGCTGTGACTCGGCGGAGGAGAGGTGACGGGCGGGTCCGGGAACAGCAGGTGGCTCCTTCCCGCCCGCCTGGAGGAAGCCCGCCCTGCCCTGCGCACCTTCATCTCCCACCGGCGCAGACAATGACCCCGACGCCTGCAACCGAGTTTCCCTTGCAGAGACCAGTGGCTGTAGAATCAGGATGGTTAATATCGAGCTCGCTAATGCATCTTTTTATAGAGAAACCTCTGGAAAACGAAATACGAGACATTAAGAGAGACGATTGCGACAAACAGTCATGGCCGCGAAATCTCCAACAGAAACGCAAACGTCAGTCTCTGGACGTTTCTCGTGCGCTGCAGCATGAGGATCCTACACGGCGTCTGGAGAAACTGGAACGATTCCAAATGTGCCTTTGGAGAGGTGATCTCAGTATTTTCTAAATTTTCAACAATTAACATGTTTTATCTTTCCATTTATCAAGAAATTAAACAAGCAAATCAGACTCGGGCCCCAAAGGCGATTCAGAATACTATCGCCGTTCTTGCTTTTTAGATAGCTTATTTTTTTAAAACTCTTTACATGTTTCTGACCATTTTTAAAGGTCCACTTTCGACCCCTAGTTGGATGAATGAGATAAGAAAGCTTGAAAAAGAAGCGGAATTTGGGTGACTCAGTACAGGACTGACCCGACCTCAGGCTTTTACCTGATCAAGAATATTTTCGGAGCATCTACACAGTTTCGAAAAACACAAACACAAGAATAACGTACGTAAAATTCACGTGGATATACTTTCTATTTCAGATATGACATGTCTTGACCATACTAGCAGCTGCATTAAAAAAAAAAAGAAGAAGAAATACTTTTTTTTTTTTTTTTTTTGAGACAGAGTCTCACTCTGTTGCCTGGGCTAGAGTGCCGTGGCATCAGCCTAGCTCACAGCAACCTCAAACTCCTGGGCTCAAGCGATCCTCCTGCCTCAGCCTCCCAAGTAGCTGGGACTACAGG